>JAQQAE010005372.1:0-17693 GCA_029823295.1 Pseudamia nigra | reverse complement strand
AAAGCAAACAAACAAACCCACCATGGTGATTAACACCCTCTTATAGGATTTAAACTACAAATACAAATCTTATAGGATTTAAACTACTAATAGAAGTATCCAGATCTAATGCCGCGATTATTTATTTATATATTTTTATATATATATATTACACTCAACCAAGAGAAGTTATGCTGTCACATGTTTGATGAATCATCAGAAAGTCATACAGCACTGTTTTCAGCTTTGGGACCATCGGCCTCCTGTGAATTCAATGGCTTTTTACATTTATTTAGTAGAAGAGGGAAACATTTATCACACATAGAGGAACATCCTTGTGTTTGTCACAAACATTAAATATGAGCATACTTTAAGATATATGGTTTCATGTGTACAGGAAGGACATGAAAAAATGCAAATTTACAATTAACTTAAGCAGTCAGTAATGTAGTGGAGCAGCAGTACAATATGTGCCCCTGAGATGTAGAGTACAAGTATAAGGTTGGTTGAATTAGAAAGAATCACGTAAAGTACCTTAAATTTGTAATATATTGACTATGACATGAACTGTTAGTAGAGTAACTAGAGGTAAATTTGACACATCCACATATAAAACAAAAAACAAAGTTACCTGTGTTCTATTGCTTCTTACACCATAACAGCAAAATACAAATTAATTAAAAAAGTAATCAGTATGCTTTACTCAAGTCTTATTTATCATGATCTAATCCTAAAATCTCAGTCTTTGAACCTTCTTATAAACACGCTACGGGAGTAATCATCTATCTGCCCAACCTTTAACCAGTTTCACAACACACAACCAAAGAGAGATGTTGTATAGCAATTAGAGGGTCAGTCTGTATCTATTAGTATTTGTTTGTCACTGCTGGATTTTTTATTTAAATCTGGTACTAGCTGGATTATAAAACAGACAAAGATTGTCATTTCATCTTTGAATTGCTGCAGATGCTTGGTAAGAGCAGTGAAAAACACTATTATACTCACCAGGGTAACATGAAGCCAAGGCAAATATTCAAATATAATTCAAATGTGAGATCTACAGGTTCTCCAACCTCTTGCTTTTCTACTTCTTTTACAGGTTGCCTACACAGGTAGGCTTTCTGGGGTTGTTTCCCTGCATGCTAGCCATTTTGTCCAGGCTTGACAAACAAAAACTGTTGTAGTTGAAAGCAAGGCATCGATGAGACATATAATCCAGCAGCTGAAGCTCTATCAGCATGTCTAATTTTACAAGCCACATTGGCTGACACAGTTATCATGTTTCCAGAGGCAGCAGCTGCATGTTGTGTGGATTTCTTTTTGCTTACAGATTAAAATGCACGCTGTCATCTCATCTCTTTATCTCCTCACACTTACAGTATCACATCAACATTTGACCATGCACCTGCCACTGGACATTTGTACATTGTAATTTTAACTAATTTTTTTCTATATTCTTCTCTGCCCCTACCCCCGCCTGCAGGCTTCGGAGGTTGTGTAGACCTGGTAGTGGATGGGGTGTCACTTCTGAATAAGATTGGCCTTGCTCCAACAGACCAGCCCCTCCATCATGACTACTTAGAAAACAGCAAACAACTGGCAGAGAGCTTTGCTTACTTCTTTGCACCAGGAGCTGCTGCAGAGTATGTGAAGTGTGACTTACTTCAGCTGTTTAGTTTACTGTAAAATGGTTATGATGTAGTTCTCAAAGCTGTTAACCCAGGTTACATTCCTGTTTACCTGTAAAATCTTACCAGCAGCAAATTTTAAACCATTTCATTAGTGGGACCTCAGGCTCCTGACTCACTCTCACATTCTTACTTGTTCTATCACACAGGGGTGTGTACAGTATTTATTTGAGGTTGTATAAATGCACAAAATACTATAATCCCAAACATTTATTGTGTCTACAGCATAACACTAGGATGTGAAAACTGTGGGTTGAGAACATAGCATGCTTGGCTCGCTGCCTGGAACTAACACCTAAAAGAAACAGTCTTACAAAAACATTGTGGCTTCAAAAGGTAATGAAATATGTGTGCAAGTGGTTGTGTCCATCAGATACAGTGCTGGAATGTTTTCCCGCACTTACTGGTGTCCATTTTTGCCAAAATTCAGCATTGTAAATGATTGATCTGAAACACACACAGTAGAATAATGGAAAAAAAAAATACAAATATCTGCTCAGTCCAGACCAGGTTGTTTGTACCCAGTGTGCTCTGCTTCTGCTTATTTCTCTGTCAATTTACTAGTGTCATGAAACTGAGAGAGAGAAAGAGACATTTAGGGCAAAGCGATAAGATATGTCTAATCTTAAGAAGTATATTAAGAATGCTGCACTTTAGCTACCGGTACTTAGGCTACTATAATATAATCACACACACACTGCCTCTGTAGTGCTCTGTTTCAGTGTGTTAAAGGACACATGTTTACTGGGATCAAACTCTACTACATTGGACTCTTCTATCTTAGTGATGACTGTTAGTATCAAGGGCGACAAAACTTTCTAAAATGTCTTTCTATTAAAATGGCTTTTCAGGAGTCAGCACTAATATCAACGCACTCTTATTTTCTCCAGACCACATAGAGAGTGCTTTTGCACTGTATTCTGTTTCAATATTATTTTTTTCTTTTCTCAAAGCCTTTCACAAGTTTATTTTTTGCAAACCAGCATGAACATGTCTGTCTTCACACCCATATTACTTCCACAGCAAAGAGGATCAGTCATATTTGTGTAAAACAACTGCCATAGTACTGGAAGCAGTTTTGTTTGTCCTGCTGGGAAGAAACAATTCAATATGTACTTTATCTATATGTAAATGTGTGACCACACTTTCTTTTTTCAGTGTTTTTTCTTTATTTTTATTGTTTTCGACATTGTACATTAATACTGAAGACTTCCAACCTGTGAAAGAACAAGTATGGAATTATGTGTTAAGCAACTCAGAACCTTTTTTTTATATTTAGACTGTCCAAAGTAACTACATTTAGCTTTTAATGACAGCTTTGCATTGTCTCATCAGATTTATGAGGTAGTCACCTAGAACTGTCTTCAGGTCAGAGGTGTGCCTGTTTTGTGCAGAGGAAGGCTGGGTACAGAGTCAGTAGTCCTATTAGTGCCAGTACAACTACTGTACAAATCCATATTATGACAAGAAACACTCAGTTAAGTAAAGAGAAAAGACAGTCAATATTTAAGAAATGAAGGTTAGTCAATCTGAAAATATCTCAAGAATGTTGAATATGTCCCCAAGTGGAGTCACCTCAACCATTGTGATGATAAAACTCTCTCATGAGGACTGTCCCAGGAAAGGAAGGCCAAGAGCTGCCTTTTCTACAGAGGATAAGTTTATTAGAATTGCCAGCACAAGAAACTTGAGTTTGTTGGCGACTGCAGTTGGGGAAACATTCAGAACAAATTGTTCAAAGATGGTCGTTCTTTAATTGACTGACCTGCATTTCTTGATGTAATGCTAGACTGTCTGTTCTCTTTACTGAACTGATTGCTCGGATTTGATACAGTAGTTGTAGAGGCACTTATAGGGCTATTGACAGTGTACGTAACCACCCTTCCTCCGAGCAAGACCACAGATGGTCTGAAGCATGTTAAGAAGGTATGAAATGGTACACGTTAACTCACCTGTGACATATAAACCGTTTCAGCTGACTGCATTGTGACTCTGAGGACGGAATACAAACCTGTCATCAAAGCTAAATGTGGCTACTTTAGACAATCTAAAATTTAAAACATCTTCTGGGTTACAACTTTTTGCTTACTGCATGCGTGTTCTTTCACACTTTGGATGTCAGTATTTTTGTACAACATTGAAAGTAATAAAAAAAAAATGAAGAAATACAGTAAAGGACAAGGTGTTGTTTTAAATTCCCTGCAGGACAGGATTTCAGTTACACACACACACACACATTAAGCTCTAACAAACTGGGTCAAGCAGCCTTGAGATTGATTACATGGGTTAACGTGAGACAGCACAGTAACGTAAGAATGAACTTTTTCATGTAAATGAGTTTGTAGAAAGTGGATAAAAGATTTACAGCATTTTGAGAACATAAGAAACATACTGTACATGTTAGTATCATTTAGTGATTATTTATTTTCACTCAAACACCTCCTGCAGGCGTTTTATGCTGAATAAGACTCTGTTCAGCGAGTTGGTAGAAGCTTCTCGTGACCTACCTGGGAACAGATGGGCAGTTGGAGGCAATGCCCCAGTAATGGCCGGTCGCATGGCAACAGAGGGATGTGACGTGTTGCTAGGGGGAACCTTCAGCCCCGACTTCATTGATGTCCTGTCCCAACACATCACAGGTACACACGTGTGCACGCAATATTCAGATTTTTTTCCCTTTATCCTGAAAAAGACAATAGTTTTAGTACGCTGTTTACATAACCAATGAACAGAAATCTTCCACTGCTGTTCATACCCCGATTATAAACAGGGACAGATGTAATTGTGTAAACTCAGCCATTCTCATTCATTCCTCAAACATGATCCTTCAAAAGTCACATTTTAGATATTTGTTCATACGTGTCTAAATGCCTCCCAATGTCATGAGTGTTGTAATGTTTTGAAGAAGGTGTGTTTTCAACCAATCAGAATTGTTGACTTCTTTGATGTGTCCATCTGTACCAGAGAGGATCTTTGTCTCTAACACCGCGAACGTGAATGAGACACACTTTCTAAGTGTGCTGGTTACTTGTCCAAATAATCGGAATAATACCTGCAGAAGACATGTTAAATTCAGAAAATGTTCCATTTGGAAAAAGACCTACCTCCTGTTATTTAACTTCAACATGCTGTTTATGTGATGTCAATGAAATTCAGAATATTGCTGCATACAGAGTAATACAGCACATGTAAACACGCCTTCATGTCTGTTGATTTATTTGGGACACTACTTTTCTTTCTACACTTCATTTACACTTCCTCCACTTTTTCCTCTGCTCTGTCTGTTTACTCCCGCTGCTGTTTTTTTCCTTTACCTCATCCAGTGTTCTCTTCTCAGTGGCAGGGGAAGTAATTGAAGAGCCAGACATTCATCTGATCTTGGAATATCCAGCTGGAGCTCAGTGGGGACACTACACTTCACGCAGAGCTAACAGGTATGCATGAGTTGAGCATTTGAAGGATATTCAGTTCCTACACTTTAAAACAGGTGCTGAGAGGCTGAGGTCGAGCTTTGCTGTTGTTTGACATGCTGAGCATAAATAAACAAATAGTAAACCAAGCGGATGCACTATCACAGCAAATTGGCTATTGACTATAATAAAAGCAGCAATTAACAAAAAATACACCCTCTCTCCTGCGCCATCATGCAGGTGACCAGATGCATTCATTATCTATGACTATCACAGTCTATACCTGTGTGACCCATTATTCTACATCACTGTGTTCACACCAATGCTTAGCAACATCAAACATGATCACAAGCTTACTAATTCAACACAGTCTGTTATTGCTCCATTCAGAAAATCTGGAAAACACTGTGTATGGAAATTAAACACCGATAGGGGTGTCATAATAAACTGCAGATAGCTTGTAATTTTCATACAATAATTGTCATTCTGTATCTGTTCAATTTTTGCCACTAGTATAGTATGAGCATAACAATTGTTTGTTTATACACATGGACTTCATCTAATGAAAAGGAGCGACTTTTTACCTGGGGATACTAATCACTCAAGACTTGAACAAACTGTGTGAGATAAATTATAGTGTAATAAATAATAGGATACACAAGGACATAATAAAATGGTCAACATTGATACTAGATTTTAGTTCAAGAATTGAAGTGGTGAAAATGAACTTCCTGTCTAGACTGCTGAATCTATTTTTGGTACTTCTGCTTCGTATCCCCAAATCTCAGTTTACGACATGGGATAAATTGATATCCAGATTTATATGGGCAGGAGCAAAACCAAGGGTAAAACTTAAAACACTTAAACTCGAGAAAGGAGAAGGAGGTCTTGCTCTGCCTAATTTTAAACAATATTACTATGCTGCTCAAATGAGATGTATGGTACATTGGTGTTCCCCTGAGTATGAAGCCAAATGGAAACATATTGAGTTAAATTTAGACATATTACAACCTCAGGCTTGTCCAGGGGGTAAAGAACACAGTGAATATAAGGACAATAATGCCATCATAAAAGAACAATCAAATGTGGAGATAAAAAGGAATAACAGCCATTTGTACACTCATGGAGGAGAAAATCTTTAAACCATTTGAAAAGATAAAAAACAGTACAATTTGGAGGACAAGGATCAGTATGGATATTTACAGCTAAAACATTTTTTGATAGGGAAATTAAGAAAAATTTATCAGAGGGAAGTGAAGTGATTAAGGTTTTCCCAGGAGCATATAGACAAACATCCACTAAGATTGTGTCTAAAGTATATCAGGGTTTACAAAAATGCAACGGTGTGAATTCATTTTACAGTATATTAAATCGAAATGGGAATCAGAACTGAATATTACTTTGTGTGAAAGTGAGTGACATTCCATATGCGAAACACAGCAAGCATCTACCAGCTCCAAAGGCTGGTCAGAATTTGGCTGGGAAAGCTTAATTTTTTTTTTAATTACACCAAACATAAAAAGTAAACAATTCGGAAAACGGCAACAATGCGTGTGGCCACATGAATGCCAAACACTCACATATATTTTGGACATGCAAAAATGCAAATATTTTGGAAGAGTGTTGTACAGACAATGGAGGAAATTTTAACGTATAAAATTCAAATGGACCCCCAGACTATCTACCGTACTTGGGTCTCATACCTGATGATGTCATTAAGAGAGAAGACACTTACCTATTTGAAATATTAACCCTTGCCAGCAAAAAGGTTGTTACAAGGAACTGGTTAAAATGCGACCCCCTATGAATACAGCAGTGGCTGGACATTATAGGAGAGGGATGCCAACGAAAAACTGACGTTTCATCTGAGGACTAAAGCAGGAAACGTTTATCGAAAATGGGACAAATGGACCACATTCAAGGGCACTTCTTAACAGAGCTCATGCGGAAAGGTAAATAAATGTACCATATTTTCCGGGTGATATGTCGCTCCGGTATGTGAGCCAAAAAATGAAGAAAAAAACGTGTATTAGATGCTCTGCAGAACAGGTTGCATTTGTTTGGGGAACGCACGTCTAGCACGCGGTGCGCCAGAGGGGAGAGCTCGCAGCTCGCCTCCCCTAGCAGCTGTCAGTGTGACATACAGCCTATCGTCGAATTTATTCAAAATACAAGTCACTCCAATATATTTGTTGGTCCCCTCGCCAGACTATGCAAAAAAACGCGACTCTTAATCCGGAAAATACGGTAAATGGACAGCAGCATCCCCCCAAGATGTTTGTCTGTTTTTTTGTATTTTATTTTTATTATTTTTTGTTGTTACTTAAAAGTTAAATAAAAATGGCAAAATAAAGAGTTAAAAAAAAGAAAAGGAGTGACTTTGAGCACTGGAACATAAATAAAAATACATTTCTATTTGCCCTATAATTAAAATTATTGAAACATACAAAGACATTAATGACAGCAGATCTCAAGAGCACTATTCAAATCTTAGATGGTGAAAAATAAAAGGCTGATGAAATGTGGCTTTTTTGTCAGTTTCCTGAATCTTTTGTACACAGCTGAAATGAGATGATCATGATTATGCAAAATAATTTTGGTTAAGTCAAAGTACTGCAATAAGGTGATTATGTAATAACTGTGACAGGTCTAACCTCAGCCATTCAGATGTCAGCAACATGCACAGTGGTGGTTTTACTCCAAATGTGAACTTTTAGAGAAACACATGAAGGTGAGCATGTGCTTTTTGTGGTCTGCAGGTATATTGTACACAGTGATGACAATAACCCCTACTTGTCCTCTATGGAGGAGTTTGCTGAAAAACTTGTAGACTTCAGGCCAGACCTGCTGGTGGTGGGCGGGCTGCAAATGATGGACAACTTCCCCTTCCAATCAGGTAAAAGGAAAGCAATGCAAACCTTCTATTTGTTGATTGTAACATGATTCATTTGACTGACATGAAAGATATGAAACTAGAGCAAAAGATTCACATGCTTTTCTAAAGGAATGTAGGGGAGTGTGTAGGTATGATACTCAAGGATGACATGTAAGTAGGACATGGACAGATAGGTGAGATTAAAACTCAGATTAGCTTTGTTTCCATTAGAATCTTCTTTTGAGGATAAACTGTGGATTTTTAGTGTTATTTTGCAACTTATTGAAATTACAAGTAGCTAATCAGTTTCCGGCAACACAGTGTTGCTGGAAACGAGTGGGTAGCATTCATGACTCCCAGATGGAAGGTCCTGGGTTCAATCCAGGTGGGGCCTTTCTGTGTGGAGTTTGCATGTTCTCCCCATGCCTGCGTGGGTTCTCTCTGGGTACTCTGGCTTCCTCCCACAATCAAAAACATGCACTCGGGGTTAGGTGAATTGGTCACTCTAAATTGTCCATAGACATGAATGTGAGCGTTTACGAGTTGTCAGCCCTGCGCTGAACTGGCAACTCATCTTCGGTGTACCCGGCCTTTGCCCCAAGTCAGCTGGGATCAGCTCCAGCATCCTCCCCCGACCATTGCGGGGATTAAGGGCTAGAAAATGGATGGATAATCAGTTTCCTTTCACAGCAGTAAAATTCGGATACATGGTTTGAAAGGAAGTTGCTCACCGTTGTTACATGTTTCTTCTATGTCCTGTTGGTGTTATATTTCTCTTCTGTTCTGTATTCTTTCCCATTGTGTCTGACTTTATCTTCTGCTGTTTCTAGGTGAACGTGATGCTCTCATGTCTCATCTGGCCAACATCTTGTCCTCCTCCTCTGCCACAATCGGTGTCCATTTTGAGATGGCCAGTTTTGTAGAAGAAAGTATAATGGAAGACCTTCTTCATTATGTTATTCCCCATGTATGTATAATTGACCAGTGATTATGTTTTATCTCGGACACAGACATTGCATGCAGTTTTAGAGTTGGTACACCAACTGCTATTTCTGTGACTCAGCAAAAAAAAAGTCGTTTTCCTTCTGTTTTGTATTTCCATTTTGTTGCATAGTTCTTTGTATGGCTGATATGGATGCACGCCGATGATCTCTAATTATCCATATCCTGCAATCCTGTCAGTATGATTTGACAGGTTTGTGTTGCACAGTGAAGTGTAATTCTTGAGTTGACTGATAACCTCTCTGTGTTTCCCAGGCGGACTCTCTAGGGATGAATGAACAGGAACTTCCCAACCTGCTCAGTTTGCTTAAAGGTTCCAACATCACAGTTCTGTCAGACCCAAATCCCCGTGTCGCCACAGTCCTTGACCAGATGAGAGAGGTCTATCGCATTCTCAACCAGCGCTACAAGGAAGCTAATGTTGCCAGTGTAGACGACACAAATGATACTAAAGCTAAGGGGAAGCCATTGACTCGACTTCATGTGCACACACTAGCCTTTCAGGCCATGATTGTGACACAAGGTTCCCAGTGGAAGAACACCATGTCAGCCACTGCCAAAGCCTCACTAACAGCCAACCGCCATGTCTGCGGATCTAATGACATTGACCCCAGCAAGGCAAGACTCATCATGGACGACTCTTTCTCTGTGAGCCGGCAGGAGGGTAGTCAGCGCATCCCTTTGAAAGAAACCAGGCCTGTCAGCTGCTGGGAAGAGGAAGACTACGAGATCTGTGTGGCCCCTGTATTGGTGTGCACTGAGGTTTACCAGACTGCAGGAGGAGGAGACAACATCTCAGCTGCTGGGCTTGTTCTACAAATCTAAGGAAGCAAAGGAGTGTCTTTGTGTAGTGCTGACAGAATGTTGGCAAATAATGACGATGAAAACCTGATCTGTGATGCAAAATGACCAGTGTGGCAAACAATGAGTGTGGGCTCATGTTGTCACTCTTAAAGGAAGACCACTCTTTTTCACTCTCAGCAGTCAGAAGATGAGCAGCTTGGAGTTGGCGCCATGACACCAGATTTCAAATTAAAGAGATTTCGAATTAGTGCATTTTAGGGATTTTAGGTGAAATTAATAAAAATGGGTAAATTCAATTACTACTGTATTTGCATACCAAATATGTATGCATCGTCTTTGGTGGAGTGCGAAATATGTTGCATCTAGTCTGTTTGAGCAGCTCATCATCTGATTTCAATGGCCTGCCCCTGATCTGCCTTCAGTCAGGATAAGACAAAGGGAGATGAGGTTTTGATAAACTTATACAGACATTAACTGTGGTAACAAGGTGTTTTTGAATCAAGAACTTGCATCATATCTGTTGTGGTCCCAAACAAACTGCTGTAGCATGCATTCTTTTGTTTCTTTTAAACCACTATGCAGTAAACTCATCCAAACTAGCTGTGCAACATTGAAATCATTCAGTTCTATACATACTTGTGTGTTTCAGCCATACCGATTAAAAAGTGCACCTCTTGTACTTTTTGTCAGTCATCCCAATGTTTTACAGTTTAACAGACTGTACTGAAAGGTCACACATCTGAGCCTGGTAATGAGAAGTCTCATTACTGCTTTCTCCCTCCGCTGTCTCACTCAGCATCACCTCTAGTTCTTCCCAACATATGTGAAACATGGCATCCTGGTTTGGATGCATTTGATTTGTTTGAAGGCTGTCATTTTCCTGTGTCAGGTGCAGTGCTGTAATGCAAAACGATGTTAATATGACCACTTTTGGTAGCTGGATACATTGAATATGTCCTCTCTACCTCTGTCCTTGTTTTGTTTTATATTATTCCTTTGTTTCCTCCATTCTCATACATGTCTTGTATCTGCATGTTTCCTTCATGTTTTGTCTGTTTATGGACCAAACTGGTGTGGACTGCCTTAGAGAATACTGCTATAAAGGACACTGACAACTGGTTCTCACATAATATGACTACGGTAGATATAGTCGAGCATCATCTTATTTTCAGAGATAGACACGCCTGAGAGTGTCGGCAACATAAAACTTGATTCAAAACCATGCAGCTACAGTGAAAGCTAAACCTAAGGAGTAACAGACCACATTACCAATGACTTTTAGTTTTACATCCTCATCTTACAAGATTTGAAGTCAGATTCCCTCCAGCCACATTGAAAACCAACTTATACTGTATGTTGATGTGCTTTTTTATTCTTTGCCCCAGTCACTTCAAACACAAGCTGATATTTTTTTTTATGTATTTGTTAAAGTAATATTCAGGCATCCTTCAATAAGAGTCCCTCTATCACTTTCATTTGAAACTGTTTACTGAAGGGACTGGCCTTAAACAGGAGTGATGCTCCTCTCTACGTACAAATCAAACATTCCTTCACAGAACCAACTTGAGTTATTTGAGGATTGTTTTCCTTTCATTGTGTTCATTAATTTCCTAAAACCTGCCTAATGCGTAGCAAATGTATTTTTCTTACAGTGCAGCAAGAGTGAGGTTAAAATGAGAATCATTTAACTCTTCTATGAATTGAGACTGTACTGATGATTTACTCTTTGTGCAGAAAGTAAATGAGCCTTATTCTGTTTAGATTTGTGATGTTTAGTGAAAAGGGGAATGTTTAATACAGACTTTTTCTATCACCATAGGCTTCTGTTTTGTTGGAGTCTTTTTCTCACATGGGGACTGGAAGCCTAAAGTAATGGGTTGTCATTTTACTGTGAACTACAACTGAAGCATTAATTTCTGCTCATGTAGAGAACTGCTTGTGTTTGCTGTCGTATCATACACTTATCTACCTTTAGATAAGTCATGTCATCCATTTTTCAAAGTGCTGTGTGACTGTCTCATGCATGTTTTGGATTCAGTCTAGAGTCTTTTCAGATAAAATTCTACACTGATTGAGCAATCACTGCTTTGTTCATTTATTTCATGTCTGGTGGGTTATTTAGTGCTCATACCCATTATGGTTGCTACATTTTCAAACCAATACATGGCAAACTGAACTATTACCGAAGACCACTGAACACGAGGTGCCTTGTAAATCATGTTACAAGTGTTTTATGTACATCATGGCTTTTTCCACTCATTTAACTACATGTGGTTGTGTAAATTTCATTTTATATCATTTCAAGTTTTTGCTACACCTGGGCTCTGTTCAGTGATCCTCCTGTAGTGTTTATGATACACATTATATTCAGTGAACAGGGAATATGCTCATGTATATATTTAATGTTCCAACCTAAGATCGTTGTAAAGGCAGACATGTTTATTTAACATACACTACAAAAATATTGATGGTTTTAAAATACAGTATAACTTCAAAGAAAGCAAACAATACAATTCAGGAGTAAAAAATGGACATATTACCTGTAAAATTGGCCTTTATAAATCCACATTGCACACTGCACATCTCATAAAGAACAGAAGTCCAGGCTATTTCTCCTGATGGATTGGTCACACAATGATAAGGGAGGCCTCTTAAAATACACGCCAGTGCATTTTTCAACAAAAAGCACTTTCCTGTTAAAACACTGCTCTGCTATTTACTTATCAGGGTCTATAGTCAGCTGCGTGATGAAGTCTTTGTAGTAGATAAGGTTTTTCTCGTGGTCAGTGAATGCTGTTAACATCTCATCCATCTCCTCCTGAGTGAAAGGCTCCCCTTGTTTAGGTGATGGAGAACACAAGCAGAAGTATAAACAGGCTGTTTAAATTTGTAGGCCAAGGGTACTAGGGTTTTATTATGAATATGTTTTACTCTTTAAGTCACAGAGTAAAACAACATTTTGCCTTACCTTCCTGTGTCATGTACTTTGTCAGCTCCTCAGGATCCAGGTGTCCTTTCTTATCTTTGTCTAGAACCTGACAACACAGGGTTACTTTAATTTTCTCATTATGTTAATTAAACAGTGATAACTAACTGTAATGTTACTATACTCCACTACACTGTCACTAACTCTGTAAAGTAACTGTATTAGAAGAATACTTCCAGATAAAGAGAGGCTGGTCTCACCTCAAAGGCCTGGAGAACAACATCCTCAGGGATAGGAGGGAACCTCAAAGAAACATATAGTATCAATACACTCTGTGTCTGTGACATGTAGTGTGAAGTAAACGGTAAGGCTTCATCTGCATGAAACTCTGACAAAGCACTATAGACTTTTCAAGCTGGTGAAGAAACATCACCAGAATTTTAATGACCTTAAAAGAAGCAGAAATAGTGTCTTACTTTTTCTCCAGCAAGACCTTAGTCATGACTGGGAGGAAATTCTCAAAATTGACATTTCCCGAGTGGTCCTCTTCCACCTGGTTCAACATGACAAAGATGCAACATTTTTGCCCTTAAATGACAACTTCCAAATGTTCTAAATACAAATAAGTAAAAGTCTATATCAATTAGAGCATATTGTATTGTAGACATTATTTGAATAATTGTTCATCTGGAAATCAAAATTTGGTTGAGTAATTGTGACCAAAACACATTAATTTCACCTCCGCTATAAGGTCATGTAGATCTGCCTGAGTGGGGAAGCAGCCCAGGGAATAGATGATTGTACTGAGCTCCCTAAAAACAAAAAGTCACAAAAAATGAAAAGATCATACTCAGAAAATTCCATTCCTTCATGTGTCAACACAATATTTAACTACAAATGATGCTGAGAGATGCTTTAGGCATGGCTTGCTTTTTCCATTGCAGGCTACTTTTTCTCCTGAACATTTACTGCACTGATCTGCATATAACAAACAACTCTTGAGTTCAGTTCTGTGGTTAAAAACTTAAAAGTGAGAGGTGGACTGTTATGACAGCAATACCACACTGTAAAAGTATTCTGGTAAAAGTCAAAATCCTGCATTAAGTATTAAGAAACAAAGTATAATGAACAATGATCCATTTCAGGATATACTGCTGAATTATAATTAGCTACAAACACATTCATCCACATGTATCTTGTAAATTGAATTTGATGCGCTTATTTTAATTCATCCACATATACCTTCTGCCAAATTTGCCTGATGTCAAATAAATGGAACAGAGTAAAAAGGAGTTGAGTCTGGGACAAAGTGAGGCAGAGGTATAAACAGAAAATAGAAATATCCAATTTACATAAAAGTATCTCAAATAAAACTAGGTTCAACCTATTTATAGCCTACTTTCTACCACTGGTTTGGTCATTAATTGAGAAACAGTTCATCAGGTTTAAGGACATTGACTATTAACATTTCACCCTCATACACACTGTTTGAAAGTGTTGACATGCAGAAGGAGAGCACGGCTGACCTGACATCCACAGTGTCTGAGTTATTGGCAAACGTTTCAAAAGCTCCTCTGATCTTCTTGTTAATGTCGGACATCATGACCTCTGATAAACAAGGACAGTTAGAAATAAGAACATTTGCAATATCTGAAAGATCGCGTGGGTTTTCTGACTCAAAATAATTGAACCCGCTGAAAAAGTTCAAGAGTTACATTTATAGATATTTGACGTATTATGAAGCGTATGATGAACTAGACTAATCAAAAGAGCATCCGAGGACTGAGGGGACATGAAAGGAAACACTATGGCACGCGGCCCTCTGGTTGCCATGGTACTCTCGTCACGCACATTCCTTTGAGTTATCCATTCATTTTCTATCAATCAATCATGGGAAAAAAAATTCAATTGTTTAAAACTTACAAAAGATAGAGTTATGAAAAGTAATAGCCGACATGCCCCGAAAGAGTTTGACGTTATGGTGTTTGAATGATGTGAATCTGCCAAAAACTGTGGGAGGAGAAGTGATCCAAATAGTGTCCGGAATAATAATAAAGAGTGAGAAGAACAGCAGGGGCAATAACACCGATAAGAAGGAAGGAATGACAATGAAATGAAAGATTTCAAACCTGCGCTCTGTCTGTTCTCCGCCATTTTTAGTTGTATAGGTGTTACTTCGTTGCCTAGCAACCGGCTGCTAACCATTAGCTGCTTCGCTACGTCCATAGAAGTATCATAAAAACTTATTTAGATAAGTAGCCAAAGTGGTTGTGGCGTAAAAGACGAGGAGCTACATGTTTAGCATTAGCAAAGTACAATTTTTCATCCATACAACTAAATGTAGAAAAAAATTAAACCAAGATTTCCCGATTTAAAAAAAAAACAGTACTGTATCTTGTAAACAATCATGTCAGCACCTTAGCAAGGTAAAAGAAATCATGATGACTAAAAACATGCAATGAGTCCTCTTAACGGTTAGGATTACAGCTCAGAGAGGACGTGGTTTAGTTTATTTTTACCTTTATAAGACACGACACTAATAAAACTTTTAGGCTGTTGCCAGAGTTATTTCAGTTTGGCATGCTGATGACGTCACACAGCATGCGAATTTGTAAAAAAAAAAAAAAAAAAAAAACACAGATTAGCCAAAAGCAATTAGGTTTTGATTTCCCTTAATTGCAATCACCAGACATTCTCAAAAGGTGGCAACAAAGTGAAATAATCTTAATTAATTTTTCTGTCTAACCAGTTTTATTGCAGGGCCATATCATAAATAAGGCACAATTATAATAAATCTGTCACATTATTCAGTGTTTCATGTCCTCTTTAAAATAGTCAGGCCAGCCCAAAATTAGTTTTAATGTATTTTTTTAATTTATTTTAATTTCCCCTCTTTGTCATTATTCATTGTATGAATCAATTTTATTTATTTATGGTTATTTTATATACTGAGAAGTACCTTACTGGGTTGATTGTTACTTACTGATTAAATACTGACTGAGGCAGACAGAAAGATAAAGAATGCTTCCTTTATTTCCTCCAATGCACAAATCTTCGAAAAAGGCATTAAACATCTTTGAAAAAGACAATAAAAAGTAAATGAGAAAAAATCATTCAATGTCAGATAAAGACAAATAAAGTGATCTGCTATCCTAAAAAAAATTCACAAAAATGATATCCCTCCCAGTGATTCAGAGGAAAAAATGCCATCATAACATAATACATATTGAATAATTCTACACGTCCTATTGAAGCTGGCTAAATGCATTAAACAGAAACATATTCATCTTGGTAGCTGCGTTTTGAGTAAATTATTTGATAAAAGATTAAAGATGACATTTATAAAATAACACACTAACTAGTCATGGTCTGTAAAACTAGGTGCAGATAAACTATGGAAAAGGTCAGACACATTAAGGCTGTTCAGTGTTTACTGTACATTATAGCTGAGGAGGCTGACACGCTCAGTGCACAATTTGGTACAGATAGTAAGCCAGTGGTGGTAAAAACATATCTCTACAAACAAAAATACAAATTATGTTGACTGAAATACAAAATACAAGCATCCATCAGCTCTTCATTTAGTGTCATAATTTGAAGGGGTGATCACAATCTTTTTTACAATCATGTTATTAGTGGCTTTAGTTTCACGTCAAAGATAATGTTACATTTTGAATTCACAATATTTGTCTTTTTCTAATCAACATTTTCTGCTTTTTTTTACAAACTGTGTAGGGGACAGTGTCTATATTAATTCAAGGACACTGCTCGTGGGAGATTCATAGAACAATAAAGTGAGTAAAAGCTATAAATGTAATAAATGGATCCAGACAACGACATAGATTGAGACTTGAGAGGGACATTTTGTCTCATCCTGTCATATGTCACCAGATGGAGTGTGGCTGGAACCAGGATGTGTGTGTTTTAGTTGCATGCACTCATATCTCTGGTTGCCCTCGATGGACGGGGACGTCCTGATGCTGCAGCTCTTCTGCTGCTGCAGCGTCTGGAATGTGTCGTCCATTCTGTTCCTCTACTGGCTCTACTGGTTCATCTTCCACCCTTACTTCCTGTTGAGGCTGTGCTTCCTCCTGAGGGTGCGTTTCATTTTGAGCATCGTCATCCTGCCCTGCTGCTGCCGCCTCCACATTATGCTTTAAAGACGTATCATCCACTGCAACTTCCTGATGAGGTGTATCATTGCTGCTGAAGCCCTTTACGTAGAAAGTGAGTTAATGTAACAAATGAAATTGCAAACAAAGCTGGGAATGAAAATAACAAAAATATAAATCTATGATCTGCTGATGATCAAAAATAAAAAACAATTATCTCAGCTCTAAAATTACATTGTCTTTATTGGTGTATTAGCTTGTAATTCATATCATATTGTGCTCAATTTATCAGCATCTGTCAATAGGTCAGTTTCTTTCTGACTTTCTACTTTCTTCCATGACTTAAATGTGAGAATGCCATTAGATAAAGAACTTACAGTAAGTGCAGCTGCAGCTTTGTTTTTTTCTGGACTCATGCAAAGTGTTCATTGGATTTAAATAACATGTAAATAGCAAATATTTTCTTAAGATGTGAGGTATAAATACAAAAATGTAAAAGTTTTTATCCTCGTCTGTTCTGGACCCCTTTGATGCAGCAGCTCAAAACAAAACTTTATCACAACTATGACATTTTATCTTTTAAACCTCCCTGTTGTGAAAATTAGCAGTAATATTTGTATACTGTATATATGTATGTATTAATGACTCCAACAGGTCGCTCCAACTCCGACAAAAACACCTTTATGTGTCACAATTTTTTTTGTTCTCTATTCCTCTATATATTTATTTTGTTAAATGGGACAATTCATATTAATGAACATTTCCATGTAAATATGAGAGACTATAGCCACACGGCTAATTTCCATCTGTAGTCCCGGCGAAGACGGTGGTGAGGCCAGCAATGTTGTATGGTTTAGAAACAGTGGCACTGAGGAAAAGACAGGAGGCAGAGCTGGA
>JAQQAE010005371.1:0-17695 GCA_029823295.1 Pseudamia nigra | reverse complement strand
CAAACCTCTCTTATCTTTTTAAATGGGTGAACTTGCACATTTTTACATTTCCCAATACTTATTGTCCCCACTGTAAGAGAGACAAAAGTAAAGAGTAGAGATAGAACAACAAACAGCACAGACACTGGACGACGTCCACAATCGCAGGACCGGTCCACAATCAGCACACACACAACAAGGACATCTAGAGACATAGAACAGAAAACAACAGGGAAGACACAAGTTAGTCTCACACATTATTTTGTCTATTTTTATCTTATCTATCAAACAGTTAATAAAGTATTTTTTTCGTATTGTGGATATTAGAGTCACAGGTTCAGTGAATAACTAAAGCATATATAAACAATTACAGAATATTTTTCCTCAGTGCAGGAGGATGTTGGGTAGGTGGAGGTGTGTACAATAATGAGTGGTGATATGAGCAGTGCAGTGCAGCTCGTGAATGATTGCAGCCTGCGTTATCAGAAGTGCTACTTGAGCGGAACTACCGGATGAAAAGAGTCCTGACTCTCATGCCTGCATTAACTATCCTGAGGTTAGATAAATGAATGGACCTATTTTAAATGATCTACAATGTCTCCTTTCAAAAGTGTATAATGAAATTATACAACAAAAACTGATTAATTTTGAAATTTGATTCTAAATAAAATGATTAAAAACTAGTTAACAGTAACATATCACACATTTTGTATCTAAAAGCTAAATCACCAGTTTAGTCATTCACGGCTGACTAGTAATGCATCTAATCAAGTTGTAACTCACTAAGTTTTTTTCTCCAAATGGAGCCAGCCATCTGGCTTTGATTTCCTTTATGCTGGGTGATCGGATGATGATTTCATTTCTTCTGGGTGGAAACGTTTTTGGCAATTTTTTTTTTCTTTTATCAATTTGTTGTTGTTGTCCCTTTTTTCCTTCTGTAAGCAGCTGAGTCCTCTCTTGTTTTTCAGTTTGCTCATCCTCTCCTGCTGGGTAAAGGGGGAGGTGGTTCATCTTTGCCTTTCAAGGTTTTTAATAGTCTTTGCAGACTTCTGGTCAATTGCGCTCTTGCATTTCACTGCATTGCATGTCACTACAGGAACCCCGTAGTGCTGGAGGTTCGTATGATAATTTGACATCTTGTAATTCAGGTTTTGTTGCCAGCTGTAGTACTAAAAACTTCATGACAAGAGCCTCAACAATATCACTGACCTGAGCACTTGATGGATAAGCTGTTTAGACAAAATCTGTTGTATCTACAGTATATATACAGTAGTTTCAGCCAGCTCTTCAAGAATATCGGCCTTGACCTTTGAGGATGTCAGAATGGTTCCACTCTTTACATGGAAAATCTCTGTTTGATATGCAAATCTTGGAATTGGGAACTGCTTTGGCCATGGTTGACATCTTTCTGTCATACTGCTCCTGTGCAGGATAACAGTGTCTTGTAAAGATGATGTTCCATCAGTTAACTCTATATATGATGCAATGGACTCTGCATAAGACACACAGTCACAGTCAGTTGACTTTCAGGCAGGAGGATGAACCATCTTTATGGTGCCTTTGTGTTTAATTTGGTCAGCTGTAAGCAGAGTAAAGTAGGCTTCAGATTCTGACTCCAAATACGGAAGACTGAACTCATTTGAATTCTAAAGGTCTCTATCACAGTAGCTTGCAGCTCCTCTAGGGTGGACAGTATTCCAGATGACAAAGCCAACAAGAAAAATGTGTGTTAAAGCACACCCAATATTCACAGTGTGAAATAAAATTAATGTTAGTCCTTGGTTTGGCCTCACAGGTAGGACAACACTTTTATGTAGTGTATGTTTGCCTATTGTCATGAATCATCCTGTGCAGTTTATTGGACAAAGCCATTAATAAAGTGAATCTATGAATGAAATTAAATGTATAAGATTAGTAGAGGTATGGTCTCTAATGAAGTCCCATAGTTAACATTTTATTTAAACATATCATTTACATATGCAACTGTACGTTAATAACATTATCTCAATGCTACCAAGTTTGTATGAACTGAAACCAACATATGTTTTGTAACCTATAGATGTTACTACCCATTGGTCCAGTAATCGTCTACTCTTGAAACTTTATAACACAGTACAGTATACTGTATACTGTAGTATACTATCCTGTATACTGTAGTATACTATACTGTATACTACAGTATATACTTAAGTCTATGAAGCTTATTAATTCTAACAGTGACTTCTTTGCTATATTTAAATGTTGCTGTGTTTTGATATTGTAATTCTGTTGTTGTTATTGTATGTATTTTTTTGTCCATTTTTTCAAGAGGAAAGTAAACCAGTGCGTAAACTGTACATGGTTGAAGCCACCTCAGGTAACCTTAACCCAGTTGTACAACTGTCTGAAATGAACACATGCCTTTGTCTTGGTGGCCTGGTTTCTTTTATCCACACCTCCTCCTGAGCCTGTTACAGAACTAGTGTTTGTGTTTTGCAACCTATTTATACTATAATATGTTCAAGTTGTTTTCTGCTTGCACAAAAGTAGTGAATGACAAATTAATGGAGATAAAAAAAAACCTAACCAGTTTATCATCTGGTAGAGTGCAAGGTTAATTTGCTGTATCATCTCTTTTTGTTTTTACATTTCTGCATTGTATCAGTTTTGGTCAAAAAATATGACAGAATGTGATTTTTTTCCCTGCATATTTGGTGAGTAGCAGACTCTTTTTAATTTGTGGTTAGATTTCTACTATACTACCAGTCTAAAGAGTGGACATACCTTCTCCTTCAGTGTTTTTCTTTACCTTTTCTGATTATCAGCATTGACCATTAATGCTGAAGACATTCAAACAGTGAATGGAATTATGTAGTAAACAAAAAAAATGTAAAACAATCCAGAACATATTTTATATTTTAGATTGTCCATAGTAACCACACTTAGCTTAGATGACAGCATTGCACACTCATGGCTTTCTCTCACTAGAGTCACTAGGTAGTCACATGGAATTACTTTCAGTTCACAGTTCTGTCTTGTCAACAGTTAATTTGTGCCATTTCTTACCTTTTTAATATGTTTTTGACCATCAGTCGTCTTGTCTAGAGGAAGGGTGGGCACAGAGTCAGTAGCCCTATTGGTGCTCCTACAACTACTGTACAAATCCATTTTATGACAAGAAACAGTTAAGTAAAGTGAAAAGACAGTCCATCATAATGCCATCCTTACATTGGTCCTCATGATTGACAGTTTCATCATAACTGTTTGACGGTTTTGGCAACTGCACTTGTGGACACATTCAAACAGTTGTGATGAAACTGTCTCTCATGAGGACCATCACACAAAAGGAAGACCAAGAGTTACCTCTGCTGCAAAGGATAAAATTATTACAATTACCAGCCTCAGAAATCATCAATTTTCAGCACCTGCGATAGAGTTCGATGGTTTTGGTGACTGCACTTGGGGACACATTCAAAATTCGTGAAACTTTTCAGATTGACTGACATTCATTTCTTCTTTCTTCTTCAAGTAATGATAAACTGTTTGTTCTACTTAACTGAGTGTTTTTTTTTGTCATAATACTTACCCTTCCTCTAGACAAGATGACTGATAGAGACAAAATGGCACAAATTAACTCTTGACAAAGTTGAATTGAAAACTGTTCCAGGTGAATCTGACGAGAGAATGATGAATGTGCAAAGTAGCGAAATGTTTCTACTTGGGACAGTCGAAAATACATTTTTGGATTATTTACTGCAATGAACTGGCGACTCATCCAAGGTGTACCCTGCCTTCGCCCAAGTCAGCTGGGATAAGCTCCAGCATCCCCCTCGACCCTTGCAAGGATTAAGGGGTTGAAAATGGATGGATGGGTTATTTAGCACTTATTTATTTACTACATATTCCGTACATGTTGTTTCACAGTTGAGAGGTATTCAATATTAATGTACAATGTTGAAACCACTGAAGGAGAAGGTATGTCCAAACTTTTGGCTGGGAATGTATTTCACCAAAGAAGGAACACAACCTTACATAGTTTAATATACAAAACTCTCATTAGGTGATTCCAAGGCCAGGCATCACAGCATAGGCATTGTCAGGTCATCCTTCTTCTTTATCCCAAAGGGAAATATTCTAGTTTACAGTCTGCAATGTTTTCATATTTGCCAAGCTCATCAAACATGCATTCTGCACTGCCATGGCCACAAACAAACCCTGCTGAAGAATTGCTCCTCAACTTGTTGGTATGCATGGAATTCTTAGGACTGTGACTCCAGATTCTGAAAGCAATTATTCAAATAGCTGCTAGTCTAACCGGCAGGGCAAGCATGTTGAGAACAAGGGACAGAAGCATCTCACATATTCATAATGAAATACACTCCACTGTACAGGGAAGATACTCGCCTACACATTTTTAAGATAGAGTCCATTGTCCTTGAGTTGGAGATTTGAGATCAGTCATGTGTGAGGTGATGCTGAAGTATGATGTTGATCTGGGATAAATGAAAGTCTGCACTGGTTTTCACCTCCAGTGTATCTGTGCTCTGAGGAGATAAGAGTAAAGCTTTCTTTTGCTGCAGGTTTTATGTTCAGGGATGCGGAATTTAATGCCAAATCAAACTGAGCTTTGATAAATTGTAGATATAAACAGAACATAATACCCCATTGCATGCTCTTTCTATTGACTTGATGCTGGATGGATAGATTAATGCTCTCTCCTTTCCACCTCTCCTTTAAGGTACACTCAGCAGAAATATGAATAAAACCAGCACAAAGTGGTATGATCAGATTTAGTGATAAGAATAATCTCTGCACCACTGAGTTTTCATGAAAGTGACATGAACTTGATTAATCATCCATCATCGGTTCATTTTTCGCTCTTTCACTCAACAAGTCACAAATGCCGTACATGGGTATTCTGTTAGTGAGCACATCCAGTGGAGTGATGAAATATGAGAGCGTCAGAAATATTATTTTTCATTCATCCTGTTCAGAATACCCGGCATTTAAAATTCATAGAGCATCTTGTGTGCGTATTGTCAATGGGTTTTGGTGAGAGATGTCCTCAGGCCACCCCATTAATCTTTATTAAAGAGGGACATGTCGGAGGCCCTGTGTGTGTGTCCGTGTGTGTGTTGGATGATGCATGTAGTTTTACAGGATTGAAATTTTGTTTTTCACCAGGAAAATTACTTAAAAGTGTCGTCTTTTAGATTGCTCCCGATTGGCCTCAAAAGACCCTTCATTTCATGATGTCAACCTTGCTACTGAATAGTGGTCAGTGTATCTGCAGTTGAAATCGAAAAAAAAAAAAATCAACTGATTGCTCAAGTACCAACATCTGCATAATTATTTCACTGTGTGCCCTTCATACCACACAAGTATGTTCCAATTAGTGGTGATATATTGGCTTGACATCTCGTTTAGTGAGGACGGGTAGATTGCACAGGCATGATTGAAAGCTTAATGAATGATTCATAATCCAAAATGAAATGGACATTTTCATTTGGGCAACTGCAAGAATCATTAGTTGAATACGTAAAATGTTGACAGTAGTGAAAAACAACAAAACAGTGTTATAATAGGCACACTTATCTTCCTAAGCTTCATGCGAACTAAAGCTAAACTAAACTTCAGGATCCAGTTTTTCACAGGTGTCATTTAAGATAATTATATATTTGCCGTCAATGTTCTGTTCCACAGCCACCTCGGATTTCCAGATTGCTATGCCCTGGGTGTTGGAGGACTGTTTTCAGGAGGGACGGATGTTGTCTTGTGTGAAACAAACAGATGGGACAACAACTTGACCTACTTCTTCATCTGGACTGCTCGGTAGAATAGACGGATGGTGACTGAAGGGAGAGGCAAAACAGAGCTCTGCACTGAGTTTACTAATTGCAGTGTATAAAGAACAGATTTGTCAACACATTTTAATACTACTGAATATGTTTACTTACATATGCCTGTCTTCTGTACTTGCAATTTATTCTAGAAATCTTTCCTTCTGTGCTTTCTTGAACTTTTATCCATGTCACAGCTAATTGGGTTACCCTGTGACAGGTGAGCACATTGGTCAATGCTGGAATAATAAGACCCTCCTATGCTGTGTTCCTTGAGGAGTTAATGCCTCTGATTTGGGGGACATCTTGTGCTTGTGAGAGATAAAGGGAACAGGGATCAAGGTGGAATAAAAAAGGCCTAGGTATTCCAGCAGTCCTCCAGGGCTGTACCTCCTTTGTGTGTTGTATGCATGGAGCTTCTTGGCATTGTGATAAATGACCTGTGTTTTAAAAAGCCAGGAAGGTCAGCGCTGCCATATTGACTGTGTCTATTTTATGCTTTAAACCCTTAATAAAGAGGGAAGAAATTGGTTGATTTATGCAAGTGGTGAAAATCATCTTAGATTTGCAAAAGTTATTTTATAATGCCTGTTTTCTACCACTAAGGTTGGGTATTTATTGGTACAAAATACACAATACCTACCTTTTTCACATGTGGGTTGGACCCAAAATGACTATTGCACTAATTTTATTGAGATGACAGTTTACTACTTTGTTTTTGTTTAATTTGTTTAATAGTTTATTTTTTTCATTTTGGTTCTCTTTTTGTTCTCTTTTTTTATTTTTTAAATTGTTTTAAATTTTTATTATTTCTTTATTATTTTTAGTTCATTAAAAACATTCCCTTTGCTTTATCAACTTATTTGTCTTTTTTTTTTGGTTTTTTGGCTATCTTTTATTTTGTTAATTGCTTTCTTTGTTTTACTCTTTTAGCACTTTTTGTTCATTTAATGACACGAAATGGTTAGGGCTATCATTATTAAAGAGATACAGTAGAGAATTCAAAAATATATTTGTCAGTATCCTTAAACTGAACTTTGATGCTGATTGTAATTTTGCTTGTTAAAATGCAAGTCAAACTGCATGTGCTTGAAATGCCTTTGTGTTTTTCCACATGCAGCAAACATTAACCCCTGACAAAAACAACTATTTCTCTGCCCACTCCAGTTCAATAAATACCATGAACTGTTGCAAATTATTACAGTAATTGTGTATTTTTCAACCTCGACGACCTCATGAGTTGCTGATCTTACCACAGAGATGTGCTCATAAGCAGGTAAACAGGTAATGGACTAATGTGCACATGTCAACAAGTACAAACTACGGACCACGTCACATCCACGACAGCAGCTCTCGGGATTTTCAGGACCAAGGACAGCGCTACGGCTTCTACGCCTGGACCCGGTACTGTCCATGGTGCTGAATTCAACTGGCCGAGAATCACCAGGATGTCGTAGGGTCACGCATTTAACCCATAGCCGGTGTACATTTTTGGACCAAAAACTTTGACATCCTCTTTGAAAGTTGATTTAATTTAGTGTAACCCGTAGAGCAAGAAGCCACCTGCGTTCTCGCCCCCACAGGCCATCTTTCTGGTTAATATCTTTGCTGTTTGCGTTTGAGTATTTATGTAAAATAATAATAAAAAAACCTCACATTTCTCTCGTTTCTTTGGGAAAACCGCACCGTGTCTCTTGCTGTGATGTGCCAAGGATGTTAGGTGTAAATCTTTACAGCGTGTAGCAACAGGCTTTCTGTTCTATTCTAAACGGTTTTCTTTGTGCCCTGGTTATTGTTGATGTCCAATAACAAAGATATAGACATACAACCGTATATATTGTAAATAGCTTGTACCATACATGTCCAGAGCGTCGTCTGCCTGGTGCAACACAAAAGCCCAGTAAATCTCTGTTGTCTATCAAGCAGCAGATGAATCTGCCTACATACAGCCTATGCAGCCTTCCCAGTAGGCTGTCGTATCCCTCCACCCCCTCCTCTCCTCCTCCACAGTCACTGCTCCCTCTTGCGCGCGCGGTGAGCAGCAGCAGCATCGGCTTCAGCGCTTTTCTGACGCACCATCGGAGCTGAGCATCCCAGTCCCACGAGCTGTCAAGATATTCTTTCTCGACATCTCACCCTCGGATCTCTCTGGTCAAGCTTCCATCATCAAATCTTTATGTTTTAGTGTGCCGCCCGTATCCGTTTGTTGTCTACTTTTTAGATTTCCCACTGCATTTGGCTGGGATGCCCACAGTTGATCTTTGCTGGGAATTTACTTCGGAGGTGCATTTGTATCCGCAGCAACTGTCAGCGAGTGATTGATTCCTGTCTTCACTTAAGAGGGGCTCTTCCTGTTTTCGCGGCATTCTTCGAGATATTTTCTGCCTCAAATACAAGTGGTTGAAATTAAAGGTGAAACGGGAGGTTGAATTTGAGGCTGTTTTGACAGGAGATCGTTTGGATGACGAACACAAAGAGGCAATAGGTTCCCCTTTGCAACGGGAAACTGCGCCCTTGGAATATTGTTTGAGTGGAACTGTTATAGAGTAGAAATATTTGCTGTTTGCAGTCACAGTGTGAAGACGCGTTTGCCCACTGCAGGGGCTGCTGCGGCTTTCTGCCTGCTCTGTTTTTGAAAGACGATTTCCTTGACGGGCGGGTGTCTGAGCATTTCGGACGAGCCCGAATTTGCGATGCCCAATCAGTGAGGCATCGGCGGGATCTTGTTTGGTCACCCTGCACGGTAGCATGGCTCCAGCCCGGAGGGACTGCAGCGGCTGGGAGATGTTCCTCCCCATGGGATGCCTGCTGCTCTCTGTTATGCTATTTCAGCCTGCCCTGGCCAAGGTGTGCAATGACCGCACCAAACACGGACAGGACAACACCTGGTTCACAAGGGACGGGGAAAATTTGCCAATAATGGTTCTTATGCCAATGAACGAATCGGCCTTGATGAGCAGCATCAGCCAGGGGATCGAGCCTGCGGTCCAACTGGCCATCCAGCACATACGGGAGTCCAGGAAGTACTCATTCTCACTCATCACTAAAATCTACGATACTGAGGTAAACATACTGACTAAATCCTTTCACTAAGCTGCCGCTGGTTGGCTCGCTTTAAATTGCTGTCTAAGAGCGACTGTGTCTTTCTGTGTGTATGTGTGTGTGCATGTGGCCGCGCATTGCCCTGCAGCGATCCATACCGTGCGTCCAAGGGGAAACGTTGGAATCTGGTATGTTTGGTATCTGCACAGCCTGGCCGGAGAGCACGTTTTCAACGCGTAAAAGTGAACTGCTGTCGCATTTTGAAAATGCAGTTGTGCCCTTTTAACAGTATCTTCATCCTGCCAACATGGCCTGTCATTTATTGTGCATTTAAATGTAACTGAACACCACAAGGCACTGCATTAGCCGAGCACTTAAGTGTCACTCACTCTGTGAATGTTGGACGTTCTAATGGATACCGCAGGCACCGGATGAAACACAATGACAGTGTTGTCGATGTTGTAAATGTTTATCACTGTCACCAGAATGGATCATATCTAAATGCACCTAAATCTCGTCCCTTCATAATATTTGTGTTAGGTGTAAGATGGCTTTGCGTAAAGATTTTCAGTCACGAATCAGCTTTTCTTTTGACGCTTAAAGAGCTGCTTCTCATCGTGCCTGAAGATGGCGGTAATTGGTTGTACAGGTCTTCTTTGTATCTTTCAAAGAAGCTGAATCTCACGTTCAAGCTGTAAATGAAGATCTGTCTGATAGTTGTAAGCACAATAATATACCACTTCAGCTGGAGTCCTCTTTAAGTTCAGGCATCACTAAAGATGTCACGCTTTGACAGTGCAAGTGTGTCTCCATAATTTGTTAACACCTAATTTGTACAAATCACTCAACATGTCTTACAGTGTCCTTTAATGATCACCATACATCAATAGATGGTTAACCTGCTGCATCACACAGTTTCCATGCCAACAACTCCCTACAAATGGATTTTCAATAGATTTAACCAGTTTAGATTTATTAGCAATGCTGCACATTCCTCCAAATCTGTCATTTATGAAAACATTTCAGGTGTAGCTGTAGCTGAAATATCACCTCTGATGCAGCGAACAGTCGATACAAGTGTGTCCATGTGACAGAGCATGCAAATCTCTGTTGATAGAAGTAAGCTCTTGCAGACAGCATGCAGTGTGACCATGGGATTAATATGATCTTATGAGAGTTATGAAATTTTTCCTTATATTTGCCAGGAGAGAAATATGAGCTTGCAACAAAAGGTCAGTGTGCCAGCCTGACATCCTCTTACAGGGAATGTGTGATACAGGCAATCAATGGGAACTCATAAGAACTGTGCTGTTTGATGAGTTTGTGCTTAGGTGATAAACTCTGTTACACTGTGGCATTGCAAGTCCTGTGGTATTTAACAATTGTTTTGCGTACTGACCAGCTGAAAATCCAAACTCTGATTTACTTTTTCAAAATGTCAAAACAAGAATCCCTCAGTGACAAATAGAAAATCATTACTCCATGGACAAAACCTTAAATTCACAGATACTCTTTAATAACTTTATTTATTTACAGCAATGTTGTATTTAAATAAGTGAATGAAAAAGGCTGCCCTATGTGGACTTTTTGTTGTTTAACATCTAAGAAAAAACCTACTTTGCGATGAAGTACAAATGGCAATATTTTCCTACAGCTGAATTTGCAAAAAAAATAACCACAACCATACATTTGTACAGGGAATGTGATTCTAATAACAGCTTGAGATATGAGAGACTATTATTTTTGTTTGTATCAGATGAAGTGATCTGAAGTGTTGTGTCTGTATACTCATACAGTAAGTGTTAACAGGTGGATGAGACCTTTGCCCAGGACAGGGTTATTGCAGCAGCGTTGACAATATTGCTTTTTGAACCACTGACATGTTTATAGGAGCAATAATGTGAGGATAGTGATAACACTGCTATTAACAGCTTACCATACATTTGTTCATTATGTGTTTAGAGCAACAGTATATTGTGTCTTACTTACACATGAATAAATGTGCTGAACACACACTCAAGCATGCACACAGCTTTCCCACATACCACATGCTTATGTCATAAAACAATACATGCATCACTGCCTTCGTTGCAACTAGCATCAAGCCAGGTGTGTGTGTGTGCAGTGGTTGTACACATGTGAGTGTGTTTGTGTGGCCACTGGGATTTAGCTTGGCAGATGTAAGTAATCAGTCCCTGAGCAGAGGCTCTTTATCCCTTTATCCCCTATTGGTGGAGCCATGGGTGGACGCAGCAGGCCCAGTCCATCCCATCTGTGGAGTGGAACTGGATGCTGGTGGTGGTGATGGTGGTGAAGCACAGAGGGGCTGTCCCTGGATAAAAATAGCCTGAGAGATTAACCTGTGCCAGTACTGTATGTGAGAAAAGGAAGCATGCTGGGAAGAGTGTCAAACTGGTTTACAGGGAGTAGAGCAGATGTCCTGCTGTGAAATGCCTGGAGACGAGGATCTGCTTTACATATATGCAACTTGATAACTCTCTTAAGATGTTTGAGCAATATAGACATTGTAATAAGCTGAGACAGTGGCACATGAGAACACGTCTTAACTTTTAAACCAGAATATTGCAGGTAGAGAAGAAGCAGGCTGGATTATATCAACTGGGAGGCTTAGTGCTGGAGCAGTAGTTCGTCCTCCATCGCAGCTCTCGATGTGTGAGTGTGGGTTTTAGTGTAACCGAAGACTGATACTGTAACTCTGCAGGCTTAGAGGATCAAAGCTTTGGAGAGGACAGGAAGCATTGGAAGAGGATGGAAGGGAGACTTTGGGCAGTGAAAGCGCTCTAGGCTAAGCTACGCTAGTTCACCGGCTTATTGGATGCGTGACAGGCCCTTGAGAGAAACCACTCATGGAAATATTACATTTTTAGTAGAATAGCAAAACACTTTGTTAAAAAGAAGCTGAAATGAATTCACTGTCATCTTCTTTTAGGTATGGTAAAACATATTTCCAGATAGTTTCATCTGTTTTCATCTGAAAATATTAAAATTACAGTATTTTAAACCTTTTATGCAGAGTCTTGAATTTTAAATGTTACTAAGTCTGCTTTAAATACATTGATTCCAGCCTTTTGAGAATTCAATTCAATTTCAATTCAATTCAATTGTATTTACATTGAATTGTATTTATATTCAAATTTGCTTTCTACATTTAAGGGGAAGGTTAGCTGCTATTGTGGAAACTTTGAATTCCTTGATAATAAGCCCAATCTGTATGCAATGGCAAAAATCTGAACTTTAATTGTGTACTGAGGTGAAGTATACTCCAATGTGAAATATGTTCCTGTGCTATCATATTTCTTACATTCAAGCAAGCAGAAGAGTGAACACATGTATTTTTCAAGGCAAATCAACAGAACCACAAACACAGTCTGCCACTGGAGATGCAGATCTCTCCATGTACCATGTGTTACATACAGTATACAGATATTCATAGTAGATTGTCCATCCATGCAGGACTATGGGCCTCCTGAGACTGTATTAGCAATGACCTATGTTCTGGAGGTTCTGCACACAGATATGTTTCTTCCCCTGCTCTCCTCTGAGGACCAGATGCCACCTGTCACATTTGCGCACATATCAGCCTGCCTGAAACCTCCTTACTCTACACTTGCTCACAGGAGGAAGAAAACACACCTGGGTGTATGTTAGGCAGGCTGTCATTTTGTGAGAGGAAGTTAGATTTTCCACTTGAAAATGCATAATAGAGGTTAGGGAGCTTTAAAGCATAGATCTCAAGTCAAAGTGAATCGCTTCATTGCTGTTCAACGTCATATGGTTATTTATGGTTTCACTTATTATGTATTTATTCAATAAGAACCTCTTATTGAGTTGCACAGGTACTTAGTTTTTTGGGGAAATCTTCTGATGCAGAGCAAATTATCCAGTGCATGGGCACATCTTATGTTTGTCATTCAGGGCTGTAGCAGTGGGGTCAATTACAATCACATATCACTGTCCCAAGGACAGAGAGAATATGTAGGGAAGGTGTGGAAAAGCAGCCTGTGACAGACTGGATGCTCTCTAGGCATACACAAAGTGCTGAGTGTGCTTGTATGCACTGACCCGACACAGAGAGTGGGGATCAATGTGCAGTAGCCCTTCTCATAGAATGAACAGCATCTCAGGGGAGAATCAGAGAGAAAGGCGAGAGGAAGAGATGTGTAGGCTATGAGATGGAGATTCCGAAATAGGATTATATCATCCTCTGTGCAGGAAGAGGAAATGGCCAGCCTCTTAATTCTTATTGGATCATAATGCAATGCCATTTGGGTTGTTTCTCTGAGGCTACAGTTTAATGGGCATATGAAAAAAGCAATTACTGCCTAAAATGAGGTATGCACATTAGATCAGTTAAAGGTTGTCATGATTGTGAGTTTTGTCTGTGCTATCATTTCACAGGTTCACAAAAACATGCACATTTTTTGAACGATTCACTCAAAAAAAAAAAAGAAAAAAAAAGAGGGTTACTGTTGAATAAGGACACTACATTTGAGCTAACCTGTCTGAGTCAGGCCTCCAGTGTCCTTTAGCTCTAGAACAAAATAACTAATATGAACTGTATTGATAAAAGTGACTTATTGGCAGACATTTTTAACAGACACAAACAATAAGGACGATGGGCTCAGTGCTGCAGGGCAACAGAGCCCGTCGTCCTGTTGCTTGTCAGGACGATGGGCTCAGTTGAGGAGTTGGATGTTAGATCACTTTAAGTGATGCTGGAGTTCATGATCATCATGAGATGAAACTGTCCATCCTCTTTATTGTATATTATTGATCTGTTAAAGAGCCCCAAACACCAACCAACTTCCTGTTCACCATTTGAAACCAGTCTAATGTGAAAATAGTATCTCATTATGTTAAATGGCTCTCTGGTTATGTATTATTTTTTGTTTTCTGACTAATTTTGATGTGAGTGGTTTCATTCTTTTATGATATGGCTTGATAACTTAGCTTGAAGTGAATATTATGAGAGCAAAGATATATTTTTCCCCAGTTGTATTGTGTATTCTGTCACGTTTTTACCTTTCTTTTACCTTTCTCGTTGCAATCCTAAGGTTTATCCTGTAGCATAGAAAGAACATGGTTTTACGTCCAACACCGTGCACAGATAGGTCTTGGGGCAGCATATTTTTTCCTAATATGCTACTAATGTAACTCAGTATTTTATATAATGTTGGTGTTCAGGGCACTAAAATACATCTGGCCAGTTCAAGTGTGACCAAAGCAAATTAGCCTTCTGGCTGTCTTCCCAAAGCACCTTGCCTTTCCCTGGACCAGATTACAGTACAGTGTATTTAACTGAATCTCTTAAGTTTGTGTGAATATGTTGCTAATTTGATAGGGCAACATGCATATTTTGGCATTATCTCTTGCCCATGCGATTACCCTGCAGGACCTGACAGGCCGACTAAGTCAAGGGCTAATTGCACAAATTCAGTTTTAGTAGCACCTCAAGCAAAAGCCTGTTGGTTTCTTGCACAGTGGTCAAAATGTGTGTTTATGCATGAGTGATGCCAGAGTTAGGGGGAGGATGCAAAATATGTACAATGGATGAGTGGGTGGAGGTACTTTTGTGGATATTTGGTGAATATGAATGTTGGAGATGAACCCAATCACCCCACACTGTGTTAAAAAACAGACAATAAACACTGGAGCTTCTTAAAAAAAGTCACATTACAGAATGCGGTGGTTGAGGATCTGCCTATTATTGGCCATCATTTTGGTTTCCGCCTGTCGACAGTTTTTTTTTCTACATTGCCGAACCTGCCTCAGTGTGACTCACTTGAGTTTAATTTAGCTCTTTGCGAGTTCAGTGAACTAAATAATACATAGATTGAAATGCCCTTTGCCAGTCCCAAACTCATTTATGTTGTGGTCCGTGTATTATAGTGTGGTCAGCGTCATGACTTAAATGGTCTGTAGTGGTTTAGTAAAAACCAAAAACCAGGCCAGGATGATTCAAACATCTCTGAAATACATGGAAAAAGTTAGAAATAAATCCAGTTCTTCCTAAAAAATAATAGGAGTACCTCACCTGGAATGAGTAATATGCTTCTCAAAGTCCACATATGTTGCCAGTTGTGTAGTAATGGCTGTAATGAATTCAGCTTGTAATAATCAGTTGGGTTTCAATTGAATTTGTCATTGTTACATTTTAATCTTTCTTTTCTTCATGCTGTCCTGTTGTGTTTTCTCAGCAGATGCTATGATGGGACATCTGTTGGCGGGCTCCCGTCTCATCTTTTTCTTATTTTTTTCTCTGAGACTCTACTGTCACTGAGATGCATAATGACTCTGAAAGGTGGTGAACCAGGTAGCTGGCATCCATTAACATAAAACAAATGACAACTGTCATATTCAAATGGCTCAAATGTAGTGGTGAGGAAGAGGCACCGATTAAGAGATTACTCAGAAGAAAAAAAAATAGGCCAGAGGATGGGTGAAGTTTTGGAGACAGTAGAAAATCAGATTTTGTAGAAAAGAAAGGTACTGTATATACAATATAGGTTATAGGTATAACGACTCAAGTAGAAGTATTCATAAAAGGTAAGCACTTGAGTTAAAGTAAAAAAGAATCTGAAATAGAACAATGTAAGTGGTGAGTAACTTCATTGTGCCAAATTTATTACAGGCTAATATACTGCATTAAAAAAAAAAAAAAAAAACTTATTTAGCAGTGAGGTAATGGAAAGTGCTTATTGATTCTTAGGAATACAGTGACCAGAATAGTAAATGTAAAAATATATGATGTGCTTAGAATTTGTTGCTTATTTTGATCAGATTTGCTGTCAAACGATTGAAATTTTTAATCTGATCAATTACAGGGTCACTGTGGATTAATTTCGATTAATCACAAATGGGTATTCCTTGATATAAATGTCATGTAATGATAGTTTCACATGATACGAATCTAATAATATCGAATCATTTAATAAGTAAAACATTATAAAATACCATTAATCACGTTTATATCATCTCAGTAACAAAACGTTGCATATTTCTAATGTGATGAAGGTGACAATTTATTTTACTCAAGTCATCAATAAATCAATTTATCACATTTTAAGGCAGTAACAACGTTAATGAACTGCAGTTTTTGTACAATTACATTTTACACAATAAAACAAAATAAAATCTAAGCAAATTTACCTTTGAAGAAAGATCCGGGTGCTTATTCTGTAAATGTCTCTCCATATTTGTTGTGTCCATCTTCATGCTTCACATTTTGTCTTGTTGTCATCATTGTCAGACGTGAAATGGGCGACAAATGTCCCCAATCGTGGACATTTCCTCGTCTTTTTATTCATCGTCTCTTCGCCTGTTGTCTTCCTGGGAACATGTTTAAAACAGTAGCAACTTACTCCTCATCTCTCAATACGGCGATCTGATTGGTTCTCTTCTCACCCAGTCCCGCCTCTTCCATTTTGTTGAGTGGCTCTTTTGTCTTTTCCTCATATCTTTCCCTCCTTTTGATTTGGTTTCGTCACTGTCTGTTTTCATCTCATCTTTTATTTGTTGACAAAAATGTTGCTCAATTAGTCATAGATTTTGTCTCAATTATTTGACTGAGTTTTACATTTTTGTTTAGTTTTTATCTGCAAAACTATATTCGTGACAAAAAAAAATTTTGTCAGCGAAAGTAACACTGGTTGTGTCCCAGTAATCAGCGGTTAATCTGTGTCAATGGGTGTAATTGTGGATGTTGAGTTACTGTGCAATGTGTTAATTACGTTAAAATTTTTTATCTAATTAATCATGAAAATGAATTAACCTGGATTAACGCATTCATTTTGACAGCCCTAGTTTATTTACTTGTTTGTTTAGATGATTATTACTCATTCTATTGGTTGTTTTATTGATTTTGCTCAATTCGGTTGGTTATTGTGTTTATTTTTGTTAATTTGTTTGCTTATGTTGTAATGTTTTTGCTCATTTTGATGCTTATTTTGTACATTTCTTGTTCAAGTTGATTAGTTATATTTGTTCAGGTGTTAATTTACCTCATCATTTTGTTCATTTTTATCATTTTAAATTCAAATTGTATTTATTGCTCTCACTATGGAAGTTATTGTGCTCAGATGACATCTGAAAAAGATGTTTTTTTGAATTTTGGAATTTCAGTATCAACATAGAAAGAAACAGAATTTACCACTGTCTAGACATAAAACTCACATTCATCCTCTCGGAGCCCTTTTAGGTCCCATTGACCATCATTAAAAACATTTATTTTCATTGTACTGCCATTGAAATACAGAAATGTGACATCCTGTTAATTCCTCTGTAACCATGTCATTCAGGGGCTAAAAATGCACACAGAAAAAATAATCATCCCAGATGTTGCCATTTTCCCATGTTTGCAGAGAGGCACTGTGGGAGAAAAATGTTTGTAGGATCTAACAGTGACTGTAGGCCAGTGGAATAAATGATTTCAACTGCATATTGAGAAATTATTGTGTGTGTGAGTGTGTAGGTGGAGCCAAAACAGTGGCATTTAAAGAGTTAAAATGATGAAAATTAATTCACATTTACTATATATGATGAGTACTGCAGTTAATGACCATGTTTAATATTTTTAGATATGATCCTGTGACATAAAAGGCCCTAAGGGGAAAAATGTGATTTTTTTTAAGGAAGGCTTGAATGTTAAAAATCCTTTTGTTGTTTTGCTCATTTTTTGTAGTTGTTTGCTTACTTTTGTTCAGCATTGTTGACTTATTCTGGTTGACAAAGTAGCAGAGCTTAATGTGACCTTTGTTGAAAACATCCATCCATCCATTTTCTACCCCTTAATCCTCGTGAGGGTCGGGGGGGGTGCTGGAGCCTATCCCAGCTGA
>JAQQAE010005370.1:0-17697 GCA_029823295.1 Pseudamia nigra | reverse complement strand
GAGTGTGTGACCTTTTTTTTTTTTTTTTTTTTGTGGCGCCTTTTTTTTTTGGCCAGGCAGTGTATATAAAAACGCTCAAAACCAACAAATTCGTACCTCATTGGCCGCATTAGCTCAAGAATAAATATGACTTTAGGAACCTTTTTAAAGAAAAAACACCCCTTTATCTTCTGGGCAAACTTCTTGTGACTTGTCACTAGTAGACATGAATTACACAATGCCATATGTGGCTCTTACTTGTGAACCGTCTTTTATAGACTCTTGCTCATTGCTTTGACCCTTTGCGTCATCAAAGTCTGCTTCAAAGGATCAGTCAAGTTTACCAATCAATCTTATCCCCTGAGAGCAATGTGGACATGCGGAACAAATATTAAGTTCCCTCTTGCCTATCAATGTCTTTTTAAGTAAATATTAAATGACGAATTAAACATATGAGCGCTGCCTCTGATGTCAGCTACATATAACGTTGCAAATAATGGGAATAAAGAAAAAACATTAAAGATGATGTGTCTAAGCTTTTCATTGACAGTGTAGATCCTTACAGATATGGTCACTATAAACATTTTCCTGTTATTATATTGGGGAGATTAGATACTATAAATATCAGGTCAATACATGGAACTCCAGTGCTAATACTGTTTTACCCATGTGTTGGACAGCCGATCAGTCTGTGTCATTTGAAACACAATATTCATTTATAGTGTTCCAAAAAGCTTCACTTGGATTCAGGGATGATTAGGTTTCATGGGTTAAAATCAAGATTGTTTGGATTTGACAAAGCACATGTTGGATGTAACTGCTTTTAAAACCCTTTGCCACCGAATGTGTCGCTGGCGACACACCCGCGCACCACCCACACAGCGAGGTAGGGAGCGCGCCGCTGGCGGGCTACCGCCTCCAGCGTCAAGCACCCGGTTGCCCGAACACCAGCGACCTGCTCCAGGGACAGTGCCCGGCGGTGGAGTCCAACTGGGGCGGGACACACGCCGAACGGCAACGCAGGCGTCCCAAGGCGAGCCTAGGGAGGACAGAATCTTCACGCAGAGCAGAGGGGCAAAAGCTTTCTTGATATTGATTTTCAGTATGGATACAGACCATGATAGCCTGGCCTCCGCGGGAGGTTTCTGTCCTCCCTGAGCTCGCCCCTGGACACCCGCGCCACCGCCCGACATGTGTCCCACTCCAGTCAAACTCCACACTCGACACAGTCCACAGAGCGGGTTGCTGGCAGCCGGGCGGCCAGGCGCCTGACGCGTGAGCCCGCCAGCCGCACCACCCCCCCCTCGCCGAACGTTCGACGCCAGATGTATCGGCGCCGACACGCTCGGTGGAAGAGGGCTAAGTGACAGAGACTCATGTACAGATTATTGAAAAAATATATCTGATTGAACTATACTGTAAAACTGTATCAACAAGTCCAACAGCTGAATGTCTTCCAGGTCATGGTAAGAATGGGTCAAAGTAAATGTGTACTTACAAATTCATTTCCAAAAAAATATCTAGAGCTGGTAACTTTTGTGTTGGCACTAAAAGTTGTAGGTCTTTATTTTTTATTTTTAGATTTTTGAAGTATTACACTGCTGGAATCTAAAGGTGGGGTGTAACTAGTTTGATTTTCCTTGTTGAATTGGCTAGTCCTTTGGTATGCAAATTGTAAAAAATGTTCAGTGTTTCACAGAACCTAAGGAAACGCCTTCAAATATCTTGTTCCTTAACCCACAGATTCTACGTTTTCTGGCATTGCATCTTCACACTTAGTAGAATTTAAAAGGCTGGAATCAAAACATTCATCATTCAGCTTGTTCATGTTTGCAGGTCTAATCTGAAGATGGTTTAATGTATCTTACTAGGTGTACCACCCAACAAAGCAGGATACATCGATGACATGGTCGTGATGCTGCCGCAGAATGTGTGGGATCACCTGTACAGCAGGTACAAACTCCTGCATATGCCTACAACATGCAAGCTTAAAGAATCTTTTTTAGATCTCGTGTTATGCAGTTTAGTCTTGTGTGAGTAAATGTGACTACTCCCCTGCAGGTATGGAGGGGGACCAGCTGTCAACCACCTGTACGTCTGCCACACATGCCAGATCGAGATAGAGAAACTGGAGAAGCGGCGCAAGGCAGAATTGGACATGTTTGTCCGGGTAAGCTCGCTTTTCATTTCGCTGAGACTCAAACATTGATTGCAGAGGTATTGAGGGAGATAGAGCTTCAGAGTGTAAAGTAACTGGTGTGAGTGATAATGTGTTGTGTGTCCTTGAGCCTCTGTGCAGCCGGTAGTCATTGCTATGTATGGGCTTATTATACAGTCTATTTAACCAGTTGATAGGCTGCATGTGTTGGTACTCTTCACCAGGCAGGAGATGAGAGGTGTGAGCCTGATGAAAGCCTTATTAATGCATTGGGACAGATGCAGCTGTTATTGTCTGCTCAGTCTGCACGCACACACATACACACAGAATCTGTTCAGAGGGAGAGGTGGGCATTAGGGGGTGTGTGTGTGTGTGTGTGTGTGTGTGTGTGTGTGTATGTATAAAGAAGGCTAAAATGAAGAACAGGGTTTGTCATTTCTAAGAAAAATGATAATGTTGCGACTGTCTTCTAATTGGAATAAGTACCAGAGAAAATTGATTAGGTTTTTCATCTCCTCTTCTCTCAATCCTTTTATCCTCACTTCATATATTTTTGCCTCCCCCACCCCCCATGTTTCTCCTCCTCCCCATCCCTTTGCGTCCTTTCTCCTCCCTCCTGTCTCTGCCGCTCACTCCTCCCCCATTTCCTCTCTCCCTCTGCTCCGTCTGTAGCTGAACAAGGCGTTCCAGGAGGAGGAGTCTCCAGTGGTCATATACTGCATCAGCATGCAGTGGTTTCGTGAATGGGAGGGATTTGTCAAGGGAAAAGACAACGGTAATTGGACAGAGGTCTTGTCTATCTACCCCTAGTCCTGTTTAAATGTGTCATTAACAGGCTAAATTATATGTTTGACTGCTATCCCTGATATTGAAGCAATTGATGGTGATTTCTCTGTTTTCTTTTTCCTTTTTAAACAAATGTCACACCATTTTGTATGGAACCATCCAAAATCTTTAGATATCAAAAGGCCTCATGTTCAAAGGGAACTCTGAGGTGCCGTCTCCTTTCTCGATTTATCTTCAAAGAGTTTGCTTTAGTCCCCGGTGTCACGTCTCTCTCCTGCTCTAGCAAAATGAAGCATCAAAATACATTTCATTTTCTTGCACTTGCTCTCTTTTTTTTGTTTTGTATTGTCATATCTATTTTTAAAGGCTTATATCTGACTTGACGGCAAACGTGTTCCTCCTCTGACTTCTGCTCCTTCAATATTTGTTTTCTTTTTGGCGCTAGTGGGGAGCAGGCATTGCTTTTATTGTGTGACAAAAACATTTAACGTTTTCTTCTTTTTCACTTTGTTGCTCTGTGATGCCATTGCTTTCAGAATGTGTCTCCATAACGTAATGTATGACAAGTAGATCAGTAGATATACAGTCCAGGCAACTAATTATCTTTCCTCTTTTTTTTTTTTCCCCAAGACCCACCAGGACCTATTGATAATTCCAAGATAACGATGAACAAGAATGGGCATTTAACGCTCAAACAAGGTACATGCTATAAGAAAACACCATAAACTGCACAATGATTAAAACATATGTACATTTTAATGAACATAAATTAAAAAAATACACTAGCAGTCAAATCTTTTTTGACACCCTTTGTCTTTCAGTGCTTCTTTATTTTCAACACTGTACATTAATACTGAAGACATCCAAACTGCAATGCAGAACATGTTTTATATTGTAGTCTAAAGTAGCCAAATTTAATTTTGATGACAGCTTTGAATGGCATTGTCTTGTCACAATCTTAGGAAACATTTTTCAAATCACATATGAGTTAATTCGTACCATTTCTTGCCTTCTTAATGTGCTTTATACCATCAGTTGTCTTGTGCAGAGAAGGGTACAGTTAGTGCCCTATTAGTGCTACAACTACTGCACTAATCCAGATTATGGCAAGTAACACTCAGTTAAGTGAAGAGAAAAGACAGTCCATCATAACTTCACGAAATGAAAGTCTGACAGTCGGAACAATCTCAACAGTTTTGAATGTGTCTCCAAGTGCAGTTGCCAAAACCATCAAACTCTATGATGAATCTGGCTGTCGTGACGACCGTCCCAGGAAACTAAGACCAAGAGCTACCTCTGCTGCAGAGGAGACATTTTACAAGAATGACTAGCATCAGAAACAGCCAGTTTACAGCACCTCAAACAGTGTTTGTTTGGCAACTGAGAGCTCTTGGTCTAAAGCACATTGAGATGACAAGAAATGGTACAAGTTAACTCACTGCTGTTTTCAATTCACTGCTGTGAATTGAAAACTGTTGACTGCTTGAATCTGATGAGAGAATACCATGAGTTTGCAAAGCTAAAGGTGGCTACTTTGGACAATCTAAAATATAAAGCATGTTCTGTGTTGTCACCATCCACATTACTACCTCGCTATTCCTTTCTGTGCAATGGATGTGGGAAATCACCCAACACTTGTGCAATACTTTTGTCCAATACATTGTTTACTTTCTTATTAACATGTTTGCACTGAAACGGGAGGTCTTTTTTTAATCTCGTTGTACGTTGTATAATGACAATAAAGCTATTCTATTCTATTCTATTCTTTAACACTTTTTGTTTACTGCATAATTCCATACGTGTTCTTTCGTAGTTTGGATGTCTTCAGTATTGATGTACAATGTTACAAATAAAGAAAAATCACTAAAAGGGAAGGCCTGTCTAACCTTTTTTGCCTATAAATGTGATTTTTTTTTTTTAACTACATATTTGCTCTGACCTTGCAGGAGCTGACTCTGGGCAGATTTCTGAAGAAACGTGGCACTTCCTCCACTCAATCTATGGCGGTGGTCCTCTGGTGACCATTCGGCCAAGCATCAGCCACCAAGAAGCAGAATCATCACAGTCTGAGGAGAAGATAGAGGTGGAGACGCGCTCCGTTTAAAAAAAAAAAAAAAAAAGCACTCAACGGCAAAACAAAACGTTTTAAGAAATGAAAAGCCTTTTTATTTTGCACTTGACTTTATTTCAAAAGCATTCAAGCAAAGGACCTCATCTTTACTTCTACGTGACAGCCTCTGACAGTTGAAAGAGGGAAATAACATGTCTGAAAAAGTCTTTGTCACGTTGTACAAATCTGTATAAAGAGCTCTTAAATTTCTTAGCACTGTAGTGTTCACATGTCAGGTTGTTTCTGAACCAAGCATTTAAATTAAGTGCAGCTAAAAATTCCACTGAATGCCATATTTTTTTTTTCTTGACCAAATGAGCACATATTGTTTGTTCATGTGTCTTGTGTTGCTGATAGTGATGAAACATCCCACATCTTGCTGTAGATATGATCCACTTTTCACCTGTTTTAAGAGAATATTGTCTAATGAATGGTAAGGAGAGCAAATTGATGCATTAAGCGATGAAATCTTATGAAGGGACTAATTACTGACTAGTCTCAGGAATGTTTTTTTTTTTTGCACTGTTTTGTAGACTTACAACATGGCATGCTCATGGAAAGGTCTGATTTGTTTGTGAATGTACCATTACTGATAGTATGTTGGTATAGACTCAGCACTTGGTTATTTATCACAGAAGGGAGTGATTTAGTATGAGGTTTTGTAGACTATATGTAGCAGGCAAAAAGTCTGTTAAGAATGCATGCTATAACACTCAGATTAACATCACATGTACGTAACTGCATGTAAATGCAAGGCTGCTCATAAAATGTGCACGCAAATCACAATCTGAAACTTCATGAAACTGTACAGCTGCAGAAACCATATTCCAGTATGTAATCAGCATTATCAGCAATGTAATTAATTAAAAGCATTATTTTTGTGTATGGGCATATTGTTGCTTAATGTGTTGGCTGGTAGGGGTTACACAGAATGCTGTACTGAAAGTCGCATATGGATGTCCCTAGAGTAAGCCCAATCCTGATGGTTTTTATTTTTTTGTTGCTGGCTGACACTATTAAAACTTGATGAAGACATGCTGAACGCTGTCGTCACTTTGATTTCATTAAGTAATCATGTATTTCTACTTGGTAACATGGCTGTTATGTGATAAACATGGGAGTAAATATAGACCGGAAAAGTAACTTACACAGCATGTTGCACATTTTTAACCCCATCAACTAGCAAATTAAATGATTCCAAAAGTCTATGACTTTTGACAGAAGCTAAAATGTACAGTGTAGTGTTGCGCTTTGGCGAGCCCGGCTGAATCGGCTCACACACCCCGACTAGTTGACTGGATTGAAAACATGGCTGCGGCCGAACGTGCAGAAAATTTACGGAAGTGAGGTATGTGTAATTCTTCAGCCACAAAAGCTATTTTGAAGTGAACCACTAGTTTACTCTTTGTAGAATAGCAAACGATGAGATCTGAGTTTGCGAACGCATCCAAAATGTCTCTAACCCGCATTAAAGACAGAACACAAATACATCGGCAAAGTTGTGCGCGGAACAATCGGCTAGCTTGGGTAGCTAATATTAGACTGCTGCAGCTAGCAGTAGCTGCTAACTGGTTACCAATTGCCAAAATACTGCTTGGTTGCTAATCATGCTACTTGAGTATGTGTCCTGCAGCTAAATGTTAAAACCCGGGGAAGCACAATGTCAGTGTTGATTCCATATCTGTGTAATGTTTCTCTCAGCACGTCTGTGTCGGTTGTAGAGCTAGCTTAGCATATACATGGCATTAGTACCGTTACTAACGGGCTACATTGCAAATCGCCACGACTCTTTTTTTCTGCACGATGCAGTTAACAGGAAAATTAGCCGAGGAGAAGGCAACGTTAGCCAACTTGGCTAACTATTCGTTTAAAGATCAAAGGCAAACTAGAACACTGGCAGAGTCGTGTAAATGTCTGGTGAGCATCATATGGAGCGTGCAAGATGGGATTTGATTTTCACGAGTGCAACAGTCTGCAGTTAAGTGTCTCCAGCGTTAATGTTTTATGTTTAGCCACTGAGCCGACTGTAAGTTAGTTCGCTAAGGTTAGCCCGCTAATCAGCAGGCTAGGTCAAGTAACCTTTGCTTTGAAGTTGGTCCATGCTAACATGTAGCGCTTGCCTGCTTTATAAACCGTGATGTTTCCTTTAATCATGCCGTTGGACTTAAAATCGTGAACTTTCTAGGGTTAGTCCATCTGCTGCAAACTAGTGTTAACTTGGCCAACGGCACGTGCAGCTGCAACACACTCCGGTCTCTAGTTTAACAGCGTTCTCGTGCCCCCAACTTTGTTGCATTGAGCTCGCGGCAGCTGATGAGCTGGGATGTTGGGATTTGAGCGATTCTCGTCGGTATGTAAACCCAGACCGCTTCGTGGTTTTTGTTGCCAGTAGGCCCAGTGGAAGTGTTTACTACAGGTCTACAACAGAGACGGGCAGTCCAACACGACGTGTTAGTACTGTTCACAACCTCTGTCTCTAAATAATTTTCTTAAATTAAGCAAATCATTACGAGTAAAAGCGTAGATATATTGTCCACACCGTTGATCTCACTTGGGTTGATAGATGTGAGTTTAGTAATCAGATGGATTTATTGCTCTTATCACTTGGCCAGTGTTTTGTTTAATGACACATTTTAGGTCATGGTCTGTCATGGTAATCTGCACGTGTTGCCATAAGTTCCCACGCGCTGTAGGAAAGAACAGGAAGTGAATTGATTGAGAATTACAGTAGCACATGGCTCCTGTCCCTGTAGCTGCGCTCACATCAGATATTATACCTGCATTTTTATTTGTGAGCTCGTCATTGCGTCTGTAATTTGCTGTTGAATATTATCAGGATGAGTTGAGAAATTCAGAGACTGTTTAGGAATAATTCAAGTACTTGTAAGAGATGTAGATGTCCATTTCAAGACTTTAAACAGTTCATGTATTTTCATTCGACTTGGTATGCCCATTATTTTTACTATTAATGGTATGCCCATTATTTTTTACTAAACTCTTAAATGCTTTACATGAGCTGAGATTATGACGTTTAGAATGTAATCATAGCTTACTTTGTATTAAAAACACAGGTACATCTTAAATTTCCAGCAGAGATGGTATGTGGCATTAACCTCATTCATTCTGAAGTTGGGCCTTTTATAACCTTGTCAAGTACACAGTAATTAATGAAAATGCCAACAAGCTTTTCATAATCTTATTAAACTAAGTGGTAAACTTTTAAGTAGTCATTAGTTATAAAGTTTTTCACAGTAGCTCAGCAGGCATGAATAGGTTTGTCAAGTTGGATGTAAGGATGACCACTTCATCTGAATAACCTGCCCCCTGCTCACCCCTTTCTGTTTTTTCTTTGTTTCGGTTTCTTATTTTATGCATGGGCAAATCACATTAGCTTTCTCAGCTGGAGTCTTTAGTGGAGTGTGAGTAATATGCGCATATGGTAGTGCTTGTTCCAGGTGACTATTATGCTTGACCCTGTAGGAGTGTTAATCAAAATGCATTTGTAGCTGGTGTGGCTTCTGACTTTGACATAGCTGTCCTAATACTGTATAAGAAAAGAAAGGGATTGTCCCTGGAAAGGCAACAAGAAGCTTTCAAATTAGTTTTGACAGAGGTCAGTGCATAGATTGATTGTACTTGGAATTAATGTAAATGAAAGCCTGTCCATAACACTAATGGATGCAATAATTTCTCTCCTCTAAAATGGACTATGATGTGTCATCTAAAGGACATCACTGCCTGAATGTCACTTTAATACAACCTTTTCTGACTGGATTTTTTTTTCTTTGTCCTCTATTGTTAGATTTATTATCCGAGTAGTGATCTAGAATAGAGGATACTTCACTGTCACAGTTGTTTATGTGTCAACTGGGAACGTTCTTAGGGAATTACTGTGTTTCTTAATTTCACATTTATGTGCACCTAAATGATCAAAACTACAATTACAAACCATAGTAAAGAAACCCAAAAACTACATGGGCATGTGCGACATGCATGTGAAGTTGGTTTCATGACAGCAGTCATCAGAGGTACCTAGAATTATTGATGGTTAAGTTATTAACTATGGCAATACAGATATGATGCAAGCCGTGAATGAATGCGGAGAGGCAGTAACATTGTTTTCAGGCTTAATTTTTTTTCTTTTTACTGTGTACCTGCTATGCAAAGCATAGAAGGAACAGATTATTATTTGGTGTGTTTATTATTCATCATCTGTAAAAATTTCACTGAGTTTCATGCCCCAGGGCTTTGAGAAAACCCTCACAAATAATACATAGAAACGTGTCTAGATTCTGGGAATGATGTGCTTAACTCACTTTTTAAAGTGATTCACTGAAAGATGGTGAAAAGGCAAAAACTGGCAGAATTTTTTCCATGCATTTCCTATTGGAAGCTGTCAAAAAAGTAAAAAACTGACATAACTTCAGAGTTACACAACTTCATTCTATACAGGAATGTGGATCAAGGTTTAAAATGGTCGCAAACCAACTTATATTTTGATAGTTGTTTATTCATCAACTACAGCAACAACTAGCTGACTAGTCATCATGCATTGCACATAAAATGGCTCTAATTTATTATATTCAGAGGTGTATAGAGAACAGAAACAGTACTTGAGTAAATGTATTGTTACTTTATAATTATAATGATTCAAATAGACCTCACATAAACCTGAGTAAAAGTATTGTTACTTTATAATTACAGTGGAACCTCGGACAACAACCGATTCTGACAACAAAAAATTTGGATAACAAAGAAAAAATGGGCAAAAAATTTGAACCGCATAACAAAAAAAATTCGCACAACAAAAGAAGACGTGTCTATGCCCAGGTCACATATGCGTCACTTCCGGGTCTCGACGAGAATGACCCGGAAGTCAGAGCGGCTAGCGCTCTGACTTCCCACTAGCTAGGGAAGCTAGTGGATAGCTAGTGCTAGCCAGCTGTGAAACAAGACTGCCTCACCATCGGCATCTATGAATCAGCTCAACTCCTTAATGCAGAACCCAACAGCGTGGTCCTGTGTGTCCTAACCTCTGCCATTGTAAGTTAACTCCACTCCGGAACCAGCTATGTTGTTAGCCGTAGTCTGGGTAGTGCCATGTCGACACGGTCGGACACGGCACTACCCGGGCCATGTCGACACAGTTAACAGCTGTTAGCAGCCTCTGTCTGTGTTAAGAGCCGGCAGCTCTGGTCTGTGGAGTTGTTTACAGTTATGGACATGTACAGTGTCCACAGACACACTACCAAGTCCAACTAAGGTAAGAATGCATTCTAAATAACTTTTAGAACTAATTTCATTCATTCCGTTTCAGATATTTAGCATAACTTCCTTTTCAAATAATAATAATGAATAAATGTGCAGGTAGGGGTGTGTAATACATACTTTATATGGGAGTTTGTCATGGGTCCAGAACAGATTAATTGGTCTTACATGTATTCCTATGGAAAAAGTCGCATCGGATAACAACTGATTCGGATAAAGGCCGTGACGCCGGAACGGATTGTCGTCGTTATCAGAGGCACCACTGTATAATGATTCAAATAGACCTCACGTAAACCTGAGTAAAAGTTCAAAAGTTCCCAAACAAAACTACTCAAGTATGGAGAAGCTTCATAATGTGGAATTTTTTACAACATAATACATTGCATTCAAACAGGTGTTTTGCACATTTTGTTCATTTTGTTGTTTATTTTTTATTTTTGTTCAATATTGTTTGTTGTTTTGTTAATTTTTTAAGCTTTCATTTTTATAAGTCACTGTTCTCTAATTTGCTCAATTTTTGCTCAGTTTGTTGCTTATTTTGTAAATTTGTTCATAATTTCTTGATTATACTTTTCATTTTTGTTAGTTTACTTGATAAATTTCTTAATTTCTGCTTATTTTATGGCCTATGGTTTTGATTTGTGCTTATTATGTTTTAGATTTTAGCCTATATTTGACTAGTTTGTTAATTTTTTATGATAATTTTTGTAAGTAGCTTCTCATTTTGTAGCTCAGTGTGTTCCCCTAATTTTCTTCATGTTTTGTTCATTTTTTGAATAAAATTTTTTTGGGCTCATTTGAAGCATTTTACTCCGCCTCCCTGAGCTGGGGCCAGATGTAACTGACTAAAAGTGCAGTGTTTTCATCACAAATTAAACTGAGTAAGGACTAAAACATATTCTGCACAACTAGTGTTCTCAGAGGTGCATTTTGCAGGCTGAGAAACAGAGGACCAATGGAGCTGCTAATTTGTCTTTTTAGTGATGGTTTGCACTGCACAAAAGAGTGAAAAGAAAACCAAACAAAGGTCGTGGTAGACCCGAGGTGCTGAGTCTGTCACCGTGGTGCCTTTTCTACTCAGCTGCCGGTCAGAGCCCACATCAAAACACCGGTCGTGGTGGACCAGACGCGGCCCCCTCACTGGCTCCGAACACTGGTCACGAAGGACCGGAGTTGCCAGCTCTGGCGCTCACCACAGTGCCGATGTTCACCACAGTGTCGGTGTTCCCTCAGTGCTGGTATTGGCAAACATGTTGCTGCCTCGTCTTCTGTTCCTGCTGGTCACTAGTGCGCATGTGCTGTCAGTGCATCAAAGAGCTGGGAAAAGTAAGATGTCTCACTCTGAGCTAGTTCAATTGGCTACGGCAAAATATTTAGTGTGGCACTGGATGTCTGTTCCTCTCTAAAACCCCTCATTGTTTAGTGTGGCACTGCATGCCATCGGATGCACACAAGATGATGTCACTAAATGACCCGACAACTATGAGATTATTCATTGACTAATTTTGCTGTTGACTATTAGTCGACTAGTAGTTGCATCCCTACAAACCATTACACTTTGTTGGTGTCAGTCAATATGTTGATATCTGGTACAGGTTTCACAAAATTGCAGTTTATATTTCAGGTGATTTTCAGACTTTTGAGTTTCCAGTAGGAGTCAATGGGACAGAATCTTCAGAATCTTCATGAGTTAGAGTGGGAGTCTAACTGACAGAGCGGAGAAAAGCTCTGAAATAATCCAAAAAATTTCTGCTTAAACTGTAATTGTTCTGAAACTGTTTGCAGCACATTCACAATTTTGGCAGGAAATTCAATTCAGTGTAGTTGTATTTGTATAGTGCTAATGATAATCCAAGATTATCTCTAGGTGCTTCACAATTCAAGGCTGAAACCTCAAGACAATATGAAGAGAAACCCAACAGAACCTCTGAGAGCAAGCCTAGGGTGGGAGGGAAAAAATTCCTTTAATGGAAGAGAAAAACCTCCAGCAGAACCAACGGCTCTGGGCAGGCGGCCATCTGCCTCGACCAGTCGGGGTTGGTGGAAATGTACCCACACTTGTCTTGCTTCAGACAATGTGCTCACTGAAACCCTGTGACTCACAGAATTTAAATTCTGAGCCTTTGAGTGACAGAGTGTCCAGCCAACTACTGCATTGAAACCCATTATAAATTGGAGCAGGCATGTCTGTTCCTCTCTAAAACTCCTCATTTTTCTGCCTTGTTCTGTGACACATTTTTAACTGAACCTCCATTAAAATTATATTAAATCATTCAGCCAAACCTATCACTCCTGGTAAGATTTTGATGAGCTGAGCAACGGGTTGTGACAAAGTTGACTCTGTTTGAGGAGTACCCCCCAGCTGAAATGTTCTCAGTAAGCCTGTCTGTGTGTGTTAAACTGTGTGTGTTTGTGTGTGTTAAACTTCTCTCCCTTTTATAATGATTCTCAGATGGTTTTTGAGGACCGAATCTGCTGCGAGTAGCTGTACACTCAAAATTGCCATGATATTTTCTAGTTAAGATTAGATTTACCAACTTTAAGAGGGTCTGTCTGTCTGCCAGTTGTCCATTATTACAAAAAGAAACAATTTTATCAGCTAGTCTGATTGATTTGATACTTGGTAAGTTGGTTGTTTGCAGATGCAAACTAAGAAAAAACTTGTGGAATTATGTTGTAAACAAAAAAGTGTTGAACATCCCAGAATGTGATCCTAAGTGCAGTCCCTAAAGCTGTCAGACACTATCTGAGATGCTGTAAATTGGCTTTATCCTTTACTGTGATGGTTCATCATAATGTTCAATGGTTTTGGTAACTGCAGTTGGAGACACATTCTGAGTTCTTGAAATTGTTCAGATTGACTGATCATTTCTCAAAATATCAATGGATTCTTAACTGTTTTTAGCCATAATATGGATTTGAACAGTATTTGTAGTAGTACTAATAGATCTATTGACTCCATTCCCACCCTCTCTGTGCACATGACAACTGATCTGGTCTAAAAGATATTAAGAAGGAAAGAAACGGCACCAATTAACACTTGACAAGACACAACTGTGAATTAAAGTCCATCTCGGGTGACAACCTTGTGAATTTGGTGAGAAATTGCCATGAGTCTGTCATCAAAGTTAAATGTGGCCACTTAAGACAATCTGAGATGGAAAACATGCTCTGGCTGGTTTAACACTTTTTGCGTACTACCTAATTCCATATATGTTCTTTCACAGATAGGATGTGCTCAACATTAATATAAATGGTGGAAAAAAAGAAAAACTGTCAAAGGAAAAAGGTGTGTCTAAATTTTTGACTGGCAGCATATATTGTTTTTTGAAAGCCTTCTAAACAAAAGGGAGTTCAGAATTATCTGACAGCTTGTATTAACTGATACAAAAAGCACAAATATGTAGCAATATACTTTACTGAAGATATTAAGTCTTGAAATGCAGCATGAATCTGCGTGAATTCAAATATTTGAGTGGTGAGTTATAATTGAAGTGGATTGCGAGGTCAGTTAAAATTCACACATTTACAGTTAAGGTCAGACTAACATTTGTTACAGTTGGAAAAAGAAAAGATCCCAGTTATGACCAGCTGTTTCATATTACATTTTACACTAAAAGCCAGGATTTCTGCTCTAGTATACAGTAACATACCTCATTTATCATCTGCTTGATACCTCAGCAACACACAGCGCTTGCTTGGATACCTTTGCTCTGCCTTAAATTTTGACAGGATGTTAAGTGTTGTGTCCTAAGTCTCTGTGGAATTCTACACTCAGCCTCTAAGCCTAGTATAGGATTCTTGTTGTCAGACCATTTCATTTTGCTATGCTTTGATAAGTTAGAGGAGGATTGCTGTTGGTCCACTTGCACACCTGTTATAAAAAGATAAAAAGCCTACAGAGTGTGATGACAAAACTGTCTGCAGTATTATCTCGTCTGAATTGGATGTAAGTCTTGCAGTGTAGCAACAGTGTCAGGAATCAGTCAAGCAGTAAATTATATTTATTCTAGGTGTGTCAGAATAAACCAGAATATTGGCATGAAGGAAATAAATCCTGCTGTAGTTTACCAAACATGCATACTCTGTATACTGGCTTGCGTTACTCGACTATTTTTGTTTCTAAATGCAGGAATTTCACCCTTTGGAAAATTACCTCCATGACGGTATTGAGGCATTTCATTATTTTAATTGCTTGCTGTGTAATAGCCACCTTTTTTCCTCTTGAGTTTCACAGCATATACAGTGGGACTTGAAGCTGTGACATTTGTGAAGTGTCAAAAGAAATTAAGTGATTAGTTTATTAGGTTAGGTGGGAGATCTGACCTTATTTTTTTCTTCTGCCAGTGAAGTTTTTGCACCTTTTTTTAAATGCATGTCTTTTGTAAAGAACTAAGATAAGACATCTAGTTTTGCCTGTGGACAGATGCTGTTGCTTAGCTACAATGACAAGAGAAATCAATACCCTCTGGTGTGAACTGAGAAATGACCTGAGCGGTATTTAACAAAGGCCTCTTGCTAGATGCTTTCATTTGAAACACCTCAGGCTATTGATGCTGTATTCATGTTTGGCCCTGATGGCCAATGAATCCAAACAACAGCCCTACAACATTAGTAATATGTTCATTTTAAGATTTTAATGAAGTGCATCTTTCTGTCTGTGTTTAACAGGTGCCCACATTCTGCTGCAGAGGAGAGAGCACCAGAATGAGGAGACTGTAGGCACCCGCCGTAGTATGGCCGCATCCCGTTCCTCGCGCGTCACAAGGTCATCAGTGGGGCTCAATGGATTGGATGAGAATTTTTGTGGTCGAACCCTCAGGAACCGCAGCATTGCCCAGCCAGAGGAGACCTCTGTGTCTCCACTACCAAGGGCCCGGTCACCCAAGAAGAAGCAGGACTCGAAGCAGGACACCAAGCAGGACACCAAGCAGGATTCAAAGCAGGACACCAAGCAGGATTCAAAGCAGGACACCAAGCCGGAGACAAAACAGGACGCCAAGCAGGAGTCGAAACAGCAGGAGTCAAAACAGGACACCAAGCAGGATTCAAAACAGCAGGAGTCGAAACAGGACACCAAACAGGATTTAAAGCAGGACACTCAGCAAGATGGTCAGCAGCAGACCTCATTACAGGGTAAGGTAACTGACTCGAGTACATCACCAGCTGAGGTGGAGCAATGGACCAGCTCCAGGAAGCGCGGTGTATCCTGCTTGGAAAAGGACATTAGTCTTGAAAAGTCCGAGAACTGTGATAGAGGAAAGGTGGCACGGGATGCCTCTCCTCAAATCAAAAGGGCCAAGCGGTGCTTCCGCTCTGGAGAGTCTCAGGGACATGAGGAGGAACCTGAGCTTTTGAAACCTGAAAGTCCAGTCTGTGTCCCAGAGTCTAGCAAGGATAATAATTGTGAAGAACCTCCCAGCCAAAACTCTATCTCTGCCTCGCCCATCCTCAGTAAAGAGGAAGGTGAGTTGACAGAAAAAGAAGCAGGGGATGGTCATTTGGAGTGTGATGGGGCAGGTCAGTCCCCTAATGCTTATAAGGCCTCTAATGGACTCAGAGAGAATAAAGCAGAGGAGCCTTGCACACTCAATGAAAAGATCAGTGCAAATCTTACCTCTGCCACAAACTGCCCTTTGCTGCTCAATGGCAGTCAGATGGGAGCTCCCTCATCGCCTGACCCTGCTGTGCCTTGTAGAAACTCTGTCCCTGTGCAGATGGAGGTCTCTGGCTCAGGGGAACTGCCAGCCTCGTTGGTGCAGACGTTTGAGGCTGTTCCAGAGGATCCTGTACCTGAGTTGATAGTGGCTAAGGAGCAGGAGGTGGAGGAGGTGGAGGTTGATGTGGTGGGTGACCCTTTGTATCTGGCCCACGAGGAGCAGGTGATGGAAAGCGAGAGTGACACCAACGGTCGGTCGCTGACACCGGTGAAGGAAACTGCTGCCTCTGCCTCCACCTCCTGCACTACCACCAATAGGAACGATAGTCCAATCAACAACAACAGCAACTCAGGAGAAACTACCCCCCCACTAGCACCAACCCCCTCCCCAACAGAGCCCGAGTGCAACCTCCCAATACCCAGCACACCCCTCACTTTCACAGAACTCTATGAACACAGATACACCCTGCGGACTTCACCGAGGAGAGCCACCACTGGTGGCAAATCCTCTTCTTCCAAGCCCGACTCCCCTCCAAGAGACAATGGTCCTTTAAGGGATGAGGGCGAGGTGGTGGTAGGGCTGGAGGAGGAGGAGGTTGAAGACTCCCCCATGGTGGAGGAACTTGCTCCTTCAGGCTCTTTGTGCCCTTCTAATGAGGAGGCTGTCTTTGTGGTTCCGGTAGACAGGGAAGGTGGGGAGGACAGTCGGCCTGCGGAGGGCAAAGAGGCAGAGACCAGCAAGGAGGTGACGTGCAGTCAGGCTGCTGAGGAGGAAGAGGAAGAGGAGGAGCCAGACGTATATTACTTTGAGTCTGACCACCTGGCCCTTAAACACAACAAAGAGTATGTAGAAGCTCCTTGGGGATTCTGCTCTCCTAATCTTTTGTTCATTTAGATCTCACACGTTTGTCACTACATTCTGTAATCATTGCATTACATCTGCTCTGTAGTCCTGAATTGGTCAGTGGTATAAGTGGATGATGATAGGAATCGTGGTACTCTCACTATTGCAGTATTTCTCTGGCTTAAAATACAGTCAAATAAGTTTTTATATAGTCCGAAATAGTATAGTATTTACCAAAAACATTTTTACCAAGCTGTTAATGTGGCTAATGAAAATTAATACTTGACTAATACTTGCATACAAAGAGAAAGTGCAGTAAGTCCACATTTGGTCAGTTTGACAATACAACATTGGATTTATTTCATGACAAAATGTCTCAAGTCAATCATTATTCATTTAAGAAAAAAATGTGGTGTCAAATTTGCATTCACTACAAACTGGGGGTAAAAACAGAAAATACAGTAAATCAGTAAGAGACTGTACTTTGTTTTCCTTTTGTGGTGACCACAATGAGTAGACTAAGAAAATTTCAAAACAAGTAACAAAAGGAAGAATAAAAAACAAAATATTCAAAAAAAGTTCAAAAAGTAAAAAATGAACAAAGTAGTCAAGGTGATGATAAAAATTAAAAGCAAAGTAAGATTAAATAATCAGAGTATGAAGCAAAATACAGTGGAACCTCAGATAACGACCGCTTCTGACAACGTAAAATTCGGACAACGATGGAAAAAAATATTAAAAATTATAAAAAAATTGAACCTAACAGCGATGAATTATGCGGACAACGACGCCTGTAGCAGCTCCGGTCTCTGGAGGTGTTTACAGTTATGGATGTGTGCAGTGTCCATGTACACACTACGAAGTCATAAGCCAAGGTAAGAATACATTTTAAA
>JAQQAE010005369.1:0-17698 GCA_029823295.1 Pseudamia nigra | reverse complement strand
TTTGGTTGTGGGAGGAAGCCGGAGTACCCGGAGAGAACCCACGCAGACACGGGGAGAACATGCAAACTCCACCACCCTCTTAGGACATTATGCAGTGCTCCGATTCTCCATCAATACGAGAGCTTAGAGAAAAATTAATGCAGCTTTGGATAGACATAAATGACATTGCATAAGCCTGCTGCAAGCAAATCTGAAGGCGGTCCAATGAAATACAGTATTGTTTATGTTGTAAAACTTCCTGACAAGCATCCAGTAGACTTTAGGCCCCACTTAACCAAAGTCTTAACTGTCAAATATCCATTTGAAGAAGTGAGGGTCAATCGCAATTCTTTTGTTATTTATAAAATACGAAAATCCACACAAACATGTACCTGTAATGCTACAGAGAAGGCGGAGACAAGGAGTACAGTCTCCTTTGTAGCCATTAGTAAGACCTTCTCCTGAGAGGGGCGGGACTGGGATTGTCATGGTGATCGGCTTGTGAAACTTCCTTCTTCTTGGCTCCACAGTAACAATAGGACTGAAGGTTGCTCGGTTGCCAAGGATTTTCTTCACAGTCTCCTCAGGTACCGGCTGGGCCTTTGAGAAAGGACATAAAGGTGCATCAGCGGTGTGCGTTTGTGTGTATTTTCTAAATTCACATTCATTGCAACTCATGCCAGCGCAGCTGCTGAGTGTGATTGAAGAGGGACTAGTCACACTGAAACACAAATGGAAACATTAAATAAAAATAAAATATCACTGACCTGCAACCCAACTTTGATTTTCTTAGTTAATGCCCCCTCAGGGAAAGAAGCCTGGACCAATGGGATGCTCCGGCTGCATAAGGTACCACCCTCTGGTCCCATCTGGTTGGTCTCTTGCCTTATCCGAGACACCACAGCAAAGTACTGTGGGAAGTCTTTAGTGATAATGCGGCAGATTCGCTTCCTCTGCAGCTCCTCAGGACTATCTAATTCTAAAAGAAGAAGGGGAAAAAAAGGATAATTCAAACCTCAAACGAAAATATTTCTAGTAGTACAAAATTAAAAAGAAATTTATGTCAAAAGATATACTTACCCTCATCCATCCCATTCAGCAGCTGGTTGAGCTCGTCTGTTTTACAGTCGTACAAATGCTCCTTCCAGGTTTCCCCATTCTCACTGCGCAGTAAGATTAGCTCCCTCTCCTGGCCTCGCATTGACCCAAAATGTGGAATCTCCACTATTACCGGCCTGGTAATGAATAGTTCACAGCAATATGGTTAGATATGAAGTCATTTAAGACATATAATTTCATATCATTCATGCCACAAATAAAACTAGGAGAGCTACTGTATGACCATTAATTTACAGGAAAAAATCAAGCAAAAAAAAAAAAAGAGTACAATATTACTGCTGACATTACAAGATTAAAAGAATTCATTTGTTTGACATGTAAAATAAACATAGAATAGATACAGAGCTGTTTAATAATGAAAACCAGTGTCACAATGCACAGACAATAGTGATCAGTGATTCTGCAGGTGATGCTTTATAATGAAAGCTGTGACCAACCATGCTGTTCTTCAGTGGACATTCAGATGCATGGTTTGACGAGACAGATGGGATGGAATGAGGGGTGAGGGAAGAAAGCTGCACAGCCCTTAGAAACAAAAGGCGTGATGGCAACACAACAGAGTAGGATGATGAGTATCACCTATGCTAAGGACCATTTTCAGAGCAAAACTGAACCATAAAGGACACAAAGAATTCCTATTACCAGAAACTGTTTAAACGTTACATCTGCATCCTTTTAAAAAGCCTTAAAATACTAACTGTGATTGTTAATCTGCTACAAGTTACATTTTCATTAGAACATATATGCTCAAAAAGACATTATCTAAAAAAAAATTACAGTCACTCCATTAAACTAAAACCTTCATTATGAAGAAACATAACAGTATGTGCTGCAGCTCTGATGACTCATACACTATGATTTTAATGTTACTCTTATTTCTCTCCACCTTATCAAGAAATCCTCATCACTGCTCCAAGTTAGTGTGATCTACATCAGAGCAACCTGACCATACCACAGAACATTAACACTGCAAACTTTACATATTGTAGAATGAAACAAAATTAATCTTAAAGGTGAAGTAAAGTAACAACGATCATGAGAAGCAGGATGATGCTTGCAGGAGGTAAAGGCTCATGCCCAACAAGTGCAGCCCAGTCCACACAGCCAATAAAACCTGCACTTTCAGTGACCTCAAAGCCACCTGAAAGATTCTAAAGTAAAAATACAATGGTCTCTAAATGAAAGTGGTTGAAAACCAGAGTGGATTTTACATCAAACTGTATAGTTTTAGGAAGAAATTTAAAGTCTGAAATGTGACAAAGCCACAAAACTGCTGAATACAAATATCCCAGGTGTAGTTTTTCCTTCTTTCAAAAGGAGCAACATTGTATAAAAACTGTTTTCTTCCCAAAACTACATGGCATACATATTTCAACAATACTTTATTCTAAAAAAATGTCAACAGAGATGGGTAAAATAATCAAATTTGTTAGCATGAGTCAGCCTCAGTCATGTTGATTCCCTGAGGAGGTGGGAGGTACACGGAGGAGAGGAGCAGGGGGATGCTATGTTTGGTTCCTACCCAACAAATCTAGTTCCTCTGGGTCCCAGCTGTAGCACTGGACTAACCAGGCTCTCGCCTTCATTAAGGGCTGGCAGCTTTCTGGGAAGATGTAGTTTACTGTGTCCACAAGATAATGACACAACACGCATGTGTACACACACAGGGAGGCACAAAACACACACTCTCAAAGTCAGTAAAAGCACACAACACTGAGTGCTACACAATAATTATGATAACACAATCTTGTTTCTTATTTTCAGCAATGCATTTAATGGCATCAGTAATGGCAACTACTCACACACAAATCAAATATGCTGCGATGTGTGATTATAAAATGAAAACGAGATTTACTAGTATCATTTTGAGTTTAAAAACTCGAGATCTAAAAATCACACTTGCTTCATATTATTCTCTACCACTTTTAATCAATTACCTTAATTATTTAAATATGTAATGCGCAACCCCAATTCCAAAGAAGTTGGGATGTAAATAAAATGTAGACAAAATGCAAAAAAAAAAAAAAAACTCAAAAAAAAAAAACCCAGAATGCCATAATTAGCAAATTTCATATTTTATTCCAAATAGAACATAAACAACATATCAGTGTTGAAACTGAGACATTTTACTATTTAATGGAAAATATGATCTCCTTTTGAATTTGATGGCAGCAATACATCTCAAAAAAGTTGGTACTGGGGCAACAAAAGGCTGTAAAAGTGATTGGCACAAATCAAAAAAACTACAGGAGCATTTGACAGGCTACAGTAGGTTGATTGGCAACAGGTCAGTAACATAGCTGGGTAAAAAATGCCTCATAGCATTTTAAATGAGCTTTGACCCAGAGAAGATGGCAGAGTTTTTGGATAGTGTTCACATATGGCCTCTTGTTTGCATTATACAGCTTTAACTTGCATTTGTCAATTGCACGGCGAACTGTGTTCAAAAATTCAAAATGAGACAATATTTTCCATGAAATGGTAAAATGTCTCTGTTTCAACATTTGATATGGGTTTCAGACATTTGCAAATAATTGCATTCTGTTTTAATTTACATTTTATTTACATCTCAACTGCTTTGAATTGGTGCTGTACAAGAAATGTCTCAAGACCCTGCTTTAGTAGATATTTTGACACTTAAGTTGTAATTTCTGTAAATTTATCACAATTGGAATCATCTTGACATGAGTTCCACTTTGCTTTTCCCAGTTGCACCAGACAAATAATTTGCATTTGCTTATGTATATTGAAACATTCTAAAATCCCTTTAAAATGTACAATATGGCCTTATTTATATTCTTGTACAATACAACTATTTACATATTTTAATAAATTTCACTTATTGGTAATGTTGCATTTACTTTACAAATGGACACCATCTGAGATTTTCCCGAAGCGTAAGCAAAGTGCAAAAAATTACACTAACCCTGCAACGTAACTGAAGGTGATTCAGTAAAACATGCACACTTTCACACTTCTAATTATTAAGGCAGATGGTTGGAAATGATGATGGCAAGAAGCAGAGGGGGGGGTGTCAAGTCACTAAACAAGAATGCTCAAAAAGCAAGTTCAGCATTAAGAATATGAGAAGAAAAAAACATAAGGCCTTACCCGAGGAACTGAGCCCCCGCTGGTCCAACCTCAACCAATCGACTGGCCAGGCCTTCTCCTTCCACCATTGGAGGAGGCGACGCCAGTTTGTGTCTCTTGACCAGGCGACAGGTGATCCTGGTGGGTGCCGTGCACTTTCTGGGTGGGATGATGATCCGCATCCCGTTGTGACGACTTCCTCTCATGGAGCCGCCCCGGGCATCGACCATGAAGCTAACCAGGAACCTGATGGAACATGAAAAATGAGAGAAAAAAAGAGGATAAAAGCAGATAGGAGTGAAAGAAAACAAGTAAAGACAGATGGTTCAAGAAAAAAGCAGCACAGAAAAGGAAACAACAGTAAAGGGTTCAGAGCAGTGGTGGAATAAAAAGTAAAAATATAGACGTTTAACAGCAGCACTGATGAAGAGAGGAGATTTAGTTGAGGTGAGGTCCCTTCCCATGCTGTGGTCTTTAAAACACACACACACACACAAAAAGTGTGAGCAGGAGAGAGGAGGGATCAATGAAAAACAAATGACACAAAGTCAAGGAGATTTCTGTGTCAGCTGTGACTGGCTGTTTAAAAGTCTGAAAAACAGCTTAGTGTGCTCATGATGAATCCTTACAATATTTTTAATTTTAAGTACCCGTTTAGTATATAAAATGTCATAAGGTATTTGAAGAAGAATGTTAAAATTAAAGATGATGTCTTGTTTGGCCCACAGCAAAAAGATATTCAGTTTACAGTCTTATAAGGGGAAAAAACAAGAAAATAATCAAAACGTAAGAAGCTGTAATGAGAGAAATTTTCCTCAATTGGGTATCAAATATTTCAAACAAGTTCATTTTGTCTTCTTTAACCCTTTTGTTCAGACAAAGTGCACAGCTGTTCTCCTGTCTCCTGCAGTCTACCTACGAAGATGTTGTCTGATGTCCCGCCACGTGCCACATCACCTGATTTATCCTTTTCGTAGGCGTGACCAACCTGACAGATCTGACAGAACCTGACAGGTTGGCCACGCCCCCTGCCGTGCATTGGTCTTTGGAGGACAGAGTCCCAAGTGTGTGAGAGCATGAAGGCTCCTTCATCCTGGCTGATAGTGTTGTGGCCATGCCTCCTGATTTTGATTACCTCTTTAATCCATCTTTTGTGTTTATTGTTCTCTGCTCCAGGTTTTTTTGTTTTGTCCCAGTCCATGATATGATGTCTTTTACAGTGGTCTGGTGTCACTCACTGATTTCAGGTTTTCTTGCTCTGCTTTTTCTTTCTGCATTCTTCTCATATTCTTTTTGAAGTGGAGAAGGTGGAAAAGTGGAGTGGAAAAGAACGCAGGGCATCAGGCAACATTTTTTGAGGAGGACTGCACGGGACAGTCGAAACATGTCAAAGGGCATGAGACCAGCCATACACTTATAGCTACAGTACATTAATGCAATCTCATATGTTGTAAAACTGCGCAGTCAGGATGCCAACTCAGGATTCTCCAATGTAACCTGTAGTTTATCAGTGTTAGAAAAACTCTGTATGTAACCCATTTGAACTTAAAAAAGAAACTCCCGTAGCTCACACACAATCACACACACACACAAATGCGCACACCATGCAATTTGGGAACTGGCATGTCTTGTTAATCTGCTGAAAAAATGTAAATGTGTATGCAGTTCCACATAATTCTGAATTATGTCTCAACTATGCCACTGTGACACATTATATACTGACAGGAAAGCGACCTGAATTTTGCTGTTACAAGCTCACTGAAAGAGTAACATTTGTTAGAGGATAAAATAAACACTGCACAGTATTTCCACATCTGGATATCCTTTCCAAATCTTGCAGCATCATTCATTCAAGTCAGTTTGAGACTCAGAGTTTTAACACATATAAGTCTGTGGAGCATTTCACAAGCCCAAGATCCAAACCACTTTGTCTCTGTCAACGTAGTATATGTGCAAGGAGAGCAAACGTTGATGTTATGAATTAACAAAAAGGAGGTGATGCCACCAGAAACAGAAAGTAACACAAACTAGATAGAGGTGGTGAAAAACAAGGGTAACTAATCACAGTCAATCACCTGCTGTCGTACTGCGGGAGCGGAGAGGAAAAACTGCAAGGATGAACGACAAAGCAATGCAGGAGTGACAGGTCAACAACGGAGCTTTGTCATAGAGGCTTTGTCAAAGATTATTAAGAGGCCTTTAAAATTACAGCTCCATCATTTCTCACAGTAGCATCTTCTAGCAGGAGCTGGACCCGATGCTCGAAGATGAACAGCAATTTACATGAGAAATGAGTCATGGATTTAGAGAGAGACAGTTTAAAGACATTTCTCTCTGTTTCACAGTAATGACGGAAATGAAGGAGGTGTAATTTTGGCATAATTTCATTCACAAGTGGAAAAGAAGACACCATCAGGAAAGGTGAAATGAAACCACTGAAGTAAAGAGCAGTTTTCTCAAGGGGAGAAAAATGAGAGACAAACAGATAATATACTCTCTATATTCACAAAGCCATGAGAAAGTGTTTACTCTCTTCCTGACTTCTTTTTTTTCCCCTTATTTATCACACTCAAATGTTTCAGATCATCAAAAAAGTTTTAATATTAGACAAAGATAACTCGAGTGAATGCAGATTTTGAATAATTCTTTCATTTATTAAAGGAAAAAAGATATCCAATCCTACCTGTCCCTATGTAAAATTATTTTCCCCCTAAACTTCACAAGACGCCGTGAAACGACACATTTCCTGCCCGGTTTTGAAATTGACTTTGACCTTGACCTTTTTCCTTGGTCACAGCATATTTGGAATCAGCAGTCAATAATCCACTGTAGCCTGGTTGTGGAACTCTTGGTGACAACAAGGAAGCTATTGCAATATCTGGAAATGAAACCTCTACATTGATGGGGAGGAATTTTGCCACACGCTTCTTTATAGAACTGTCTTAATTCAGCCACATTTGTATTTTTGAGCAGCCTGTTTAATGTCTCATGCCACAGCATCTCAACCAGATTTAAGTCCAGATTTTGACGAGTTTTTTTTTAGCTGTTCGGAAGGTGACTTGTGGATGTGTTTCTCAGGATTTTCTGATAGAGAGCAGAATTCATAGTTCCATCAGTTTCTGAAACAGCAAAGCAGTCCCATCTGGTCACACTACCACCACATGTTTGACTGTTGACATGATGCTATGTTAGTTTCATGGTGCACAAAACAGGACAAACACCTGCCAAAAAGTTCTAATTTTGTCTCGCGGGTCCACAGAATATTTTCCCAAAAGTCTTGGGGAACATTAAGATGTTCTCTTGACAAATGTGAGATGAGCCTTTTTGTTCTTTTTGATTAGGAGTAGTTTTCACCTTGGAACTCATAGGGCCATGTAGGTTTGCATATCTTTTTTAATTATCCATCATTTAAAAATAAATGATTTTATCTTTACTCGGGTTACATTTGTCTAATCTTTGATATTGTTTGATGATCTGAAACATTTAAGTGTCACAAACACGCAAAAAAATCAGGAAGGCAAATACTTTTTCACAGCAATGTACCGTAGGACACGTATGTGGAATATCATGGCACTTATTCTTTGCTTACCCGGAGTGAATGGGTGAAGAGACCAGGTTGACATTGTCCAGTGCGTCTCCAGTCCAGCTGTATCTCCTCAGAGAGTCGCTGTCAGCATCTTTAGCCACCGCCAAATGCTAAACGAAGAAAACAAAGTAATTTAAATGCATGTGTGAATGCCTTTTTTTTGGGGGGGGGGGGATTCAGCATTTTTTGTGAACCAGATTGACTTTTTAATGGTGAACATGAAAGTAATAAGTTTTAAGTCATGCATCAAATTAACCAAATGAAATAGAACGAATGAGGTAAACTCCACCACCGTACGGGTAAATTCTTCACTTATAGCACTGAATTTACACTGAGAAGAGCTGTTTGAAAAAATTAAACAGAAAAATATACAATTTCAGGGCAAAATTCTGTAAAACTACATATGCACAAAATAGCAGGCAATTGTTCAAATGTCTATTAACACTAGAACCACCAGTCAAATGGGTCAGATTTACCCAGGCACCGTTACCAGTCCATAAAAATGTCCACAGTCAAATACATGGCTCAAATCAGAACATGAGTTTGGTCTGTGGTTTTATAATTGCTTTACTTGAATGTCAGTACCTGAGAAGGGTAGTACTTAGGCACATTTACTCAGTTACATGTGATAAAGTTGAGTAGTAGTCGTAATTCAAAAATGTGCTTCTGAAAATAGTTGTTTTGCAGAAATGAGAAATGACTTTGTTTTCACACAGATTGTATTTTCCTCCAGATGATAAGAAACATCAGCCAGATGATGCTACTTTGTGAACCAAAAACAGAGGAAGCAAATGAAGCAACAAAATGAGCGAGAATTAACAAAACAATCAAATAAGTTGAACAAAAGGCAGAAAGATGATCAAGTTTGTTGACAAAAATGAATATTTCCTACATAACTGAGGAAAAATAAAAAAAGATAAACAGAAAAATAGCAAAGATGATGAAAATAATGACGTAAATAAGCGACAAAATAAGAACAAAATGAGAAACGAACTTGTCTTGATGTTGAAAATAAAAATGTTTAACATGATGTATTTTTGCTTTTACCTGTTTCCACATATACCACTTTATTTATGATAATTAATGTGTACTTTACATTGCAGTTACCTGTGGGATAAATAACCTGTTGGAACATAAGGATGTAATAAATTCCTCACACCTCATAACTTGCCACTTGAGCAGGTTTTATGAGATGCTCTACTCAAGTACTTATTTTTCAAGCCAGTGTACACAGTTACCCATAAAGTTGTCATAAAATATTTTCGACCCCTTCTAAAATGACTGAAACAATGTGATTTATTCTTGATAGATTAAATGCACACTACCAGTCAAAAGTTTGGGGCCACCCCAGATTTTTTAATATGTATGTCACACTGACCATTTTTTCATGCAAAGAAAAAAGAAAAAAGAATATTTATGTAAGTATTTATTAGATATATTAATGAAGTCAATTTAACAATGACAAGAACAGCAATTTTTGTCAAAATAAACCCAAACTTTAGCTTGATCAAAATACCCTCCTTTTGCTTTGATCACTGAAGAAATTCTGGGCGTCCTAAGCAATACTGAGTCAAAATATGTGCTTTGACTTGTGCAACTTGTGAAACCATTTTTCCACTGATACCAAAAGATTAGAGTGATATACACTTATTGTATCCGTCAATTTGCAATTTTAATTGTGTATTGAAATATCCCTTCCTCACATACAATCAGGGATAAAAAGATAAATGATTCCAATTTTATGGATAACAGTGTAACTATAAAGTAACAATACATTTACTTGCGTATCATTCCTGTTTACACAACACTGATCAGTCCAAATCTATCTAAAATGTCATTAAATCTTTGTGTTTTATTTGTAAAATTTCATATTTGAGATCACGTACAAAATAAACAGAAACTAAACAAAATAGTGCATTTCAATGGGTGTAAATTTTACCTCATGGCTGTTACTTGTATTAAAGTCCATGTTTGCAAGCTGGATTTATCTTCACCGTGTAATAAAAAAATTAAAAAGCAGCAGCAGGTAAATTTGACCTGATGGTTGTTCTAGTGGTAAAACAAAACCAACTTAAATACTGCTGAAACTGTCGATGCCTACAGTTTGACTAGTAGCTGCATATTTACAGCAATGTCATTCCACTAAGTGACAGCAAACATAAAAAGATAAATTCATGCTCCGATACAAGCTGTTCATTGTAACATGTCATGAAACTGAACAGAAAAACAACATAACGCTGCCTGTGAAGAATCCTTACAGAAAACGGTGCCGCATGCACGGAGAGGAAGTGTCTATGAAAGGAATCTGACATGTACCTTATTGTGATGCTCTACAATGAAAGACTTTTCCTTACAAAGCACCTGGGCAGCGTGAGAGGAGACAAGCTGTTATCTGTCAGCCGCTACATTAAGAAATCATGTTCTTGTCACAAACCATGTTGTAAAATACTGTACTGGGAATCCCGGCACAGTGGCACTCTACCAACAGTGGGTGCAGTTCACGCTATAAGGGCACAATAATGCAGGTGGAGTTCATTTTCAGTTTCTCACCATACTGACCAGCTGATTCTGGGCACACGGTATTATAGATGGGGAGGCATCTTTTAAGAACAATTTAAAACCACCAACAGTCGTCTGGTTGCTTCAACTGTCACGAGGGACTGAAAATTTAAACCTGAATTAAATGATTTGACGTTCAGCAAACTAATTATTAAGGTGGGGAATTCATCAATGCGTGCCCTCCAACCAAACCAAAATAATACATAAAAATCTGATCCACTAGGAGTAGTTGAACCACACATAACATTTCATCTGAACACATGCTATACTTAACATACGTGAAAAAAATTTTTTAATGATGCGCAAACCTCGTGAGTTATATTTTACTGCACATTGAAACAAAGGTTTGAAATATATATCACGTATATTTTCATAGTGCAAAAAATACATTTTGGTATTGTTTAACTGTTTAAATTACAAAATCAAACAGAGTTGTTTTCTCCTGAACAAACTTATATGCACCCAGGTCCATTAATAATTATATATAAAAAAAAACAAGCATGTCCATATGTTCTGGTGAGAGTCGACTCTTAAAAAAACAAAAAAAAAGGCGACAATATTCATCATTCTGACTATCTGATTAATCAGTCGTGCCCATCCCTAATAAATAACAAACTCTCTTAACTGATATGCAAATTTTTAACATGCGAACACATATGACTATATGACCCAGATCTCCAGCTACAGTCAGTTATTAGAAGTGTTAGCAGGACTTTGTCAAGGCCACATGGGTTCCACACACTAGAACTCCAACCCCACCTTAAGCACCATTCGACACTGAGGGAACTGGGCCATCACATTAATCCCTCTCGGATCACTAATCTTATTTCCTCTTTCAGTAAAATCTAACAGGATTGGCTCATCTTTATGTCAACACTAGCTCAGGTGTAAGAGGATTGGTGAATAATCTAACTTTTGGAGCAGCACCAAGACAACTTGACACATGTGGAGACATAACTGACTCCTGTGAAGTCAGTGACCTGTAGGTTACCATGAAGAAGAAAGGAAGAGGGAAAAAGACGGAACGAGAAGAGAGGCCTCTGCAGATCCCATTTAAATGATTTTGACTTTCTTGATTTGTAAAATGACCTTTTTAAATTGACAAACATCAAAAAATTCTCTGTCTTGTGGACTTGACTCTAATATATATATTTTTTTCTAAAGTTGGGTCCCACAACCTGGAAGAGAAGGGGCAGGAGAGACCATTTCCTCTTTAAGTCCATTCTGTGTACTTACCATCTCCTTATTGGGGGCCAGCATCTCCTCTATCATCATGCTGTCTCGTGTGAAGGAGCTCCGGTTCAGCGTGTTGGACCTATCAGAACTGAAGGAACGGAGGCTTGGTGTGGTTGACGTAGCAGTCATGGATTAACCAAGACAACAGTCACAATGATGGAGAAGGAGGTGAGGAGGAGGAGGAGGAAGGGGTGGGGGTGGGGATAAGGGGAATGAAAGTGAACAGAAAAACAAACACAAACACATTAAATGCATGCAGCTTCCAGGAACCTGTTCGTATGCCACCTGTGACAACCACAACCACAAGAACAAAGAATCTTCTGGAGAATCCAAGTAGACAGTGCACGTCCCAGAGAAAACGCTTTAACTTTTACGTATTACCTCTTGCAGTAATATAATAAAAAACAAGGATTATAATAAAAGTGTCAAAATGATTTGTATTGGTCTTTAAAAATGACACCTTTTTAGCCTCTTCAGTCTTTGCTATTCACAGAGTTCAGCATGGCTTTAAAGTCTGAGCGAAGCAGTTAAGCAGATTACACAATGACACACAGAGACAATGGACACAGCACCAGCACATGAAGCTCATCAGCGTTGCCAGATATACAGTATTTATTGTATTTCACCATTGGTGATTTAAGAGTACGTACTTTTTGAAGGTCTTGGAAAGTCTAAAGTGCATTTCTGCTTGGTCATGCTTTGGTTACGGATAATGACCAACCTATTTTATTTCTGCACTTTTAAACTGTGCCTTGAAAAATATGTTTGAAACTGTTTTAGGTGTAAACATTCTAGGTTTGTCTGTCCACAGGCTGCTCACTGACAAGGGGAATGATGTCACCATGCGTAGCACATCAGTGTTATGTACCGTTTCCTATATTTGTTGTGCATTTACCTGGTTGGTCTTCACTTTGTTTGGACTCCTCAAAATCTTGGTGTCGATACATTCCGGTCTTGATTTAGTTGGACTTCAACACTAAATGAAGCCTTCTGTGCCAAATGCATCATACAAGCTTAATTTGGTCATTTTGTGGCACAGCATTAGCAGGTATAAACAGATCTCATTTTAAATTATTTCCGTACAAAATCTGAAGAAATAAAAGTACTGTATGTAATTATAATGATGTAATAGAGAGTTTTCACTCCTGGCTGGCTTGTCTGATCCTTTGACAAGGGTTTATAATCATGGTCTACCTCGTGCAGCTGTAATTAACCTTTACATTTTCAGTTTGCACATGCGTAATTGCACACTTATTACTGATTATTGCACATACAGTTGATGTTGCACAGTAATTTGCACTCATATGTGCATAGTTTACATAATTATATTTCTGATATGGTTTATATTTGTGTGTACTGTTTACATTTGTGTACTATTATATGTTTTATACTTTGCAGACTTTATATTTGGCATTAATTGTGAACAACAAGGGAAGAATTTTGTTGCACATGGGAATATGTATCATTACTGTGCATATGACAATAAAACTTCTTCGTAGCTAATCACACTTCTTATTAAAGTCTGTCCGTAACATGATGATTAAAAAAGTCCTTCCAAATCAGACACTTTAGGTCTTAACGTCTTAAATACTGCATGAATATTATATTGAATGAACTAACATGCAGGTTGTGTGTTTATACAAAAGTGAAAGTGCTTTAAGCCTCTGGTACCATGCTTCAACATTTTACATCTGGCAACGCTGAAGCTCACGTTGGTCTTCATGCAAACACTGTGTTGCAACAGTCTGTCATGGAGACCAACAAGCAAACAAAACAAAAAATGACGGTGCTTTTACTTTTCCCTCATAATTAAGTTTAGAGAATGTAGATTACGTTTACCGACCATTTAACTTTTGTCAGCGAGTGTGTGCAGTGAAGTCGTGTGTGATGGGTGTGCAGACTTTGGGAGAGGGGGACTTTTATGAGGTAAATAAAGAGCATTCCTACCCAATGACATGCGATGAATGTTTGCCTGCAACATCTCAACCACAATTACAGCAGAGCTATTTGCACTGCACACGTTTACTGATGTGAAGCAATTAGCCTGTGCTAATGCTCTGCAGGACAACACGGCAAAAATACGACTAATGCTGAGATGGAAATGCAACACCAAGCGAAGATACAGTACATAGAAAGGTGACAAAGACTAACTTTAATTACCATCATTCCTTCATGTGTTTGTGAGTGCCCGCATGCAGATACTCAAGTACAGCAAGACTATTCTACAATATCAGTAATTTGTAGAATTGCATATGACACAAACTGATGCAGATGTATCAGTTCAGGTCCCTGGAAGCTCAGTGAGGAAGTACTCCACATAAAAGCCGAAACAATGCAAAGCTCCACTTTTGTGACAAATCCACAAAGACCCAGGCATAAATAAAAATCACAGTCCACAAATATAGACAGCAAAGAACCCAGTGCTGCTTTCAACTCAAACAACCAAAAGCTAAGAATCAGACATAAATATCACATGGTTAAGCCACAGTACACGGCACGATGTCTCACATTAATACAGCACTGTTAATGACATAAAACTGGACAAAATCATGTTAGTTGTGAGTCAAATGTATGGATATGGATTACACTGGATCACAAGGTCATGATATTGGTCTGGGGTTACATGGGGGTATGGGAGGGAGGGGTGAGAGGAGGATGTGAGGAGGGAGGGCCCTTCATGCCTTCAGCCTTACCTGACTTTGGGACTAACATTTAGAACGGACATGAGGAGAGAATAGAAGATCATGAACAAATAGAGGAGTGGACAGAAAGATGCAGAGAGGACAAACGCCAGAGCAGGGGTGATGCCAGTGGCTCTTAAGTAACTAAAAGGAAAATCTGATGCTGAACCTGATATTAAATGACGTACTTTAATCTCAGACTATGGTGTGATCTGTCAAATAACAACAAATAAATGGCAACAGTCACACCAAAAGTAATTCAGAGGTGGACATAACTTCAAATTGCACTTGTTGTTAGAGTAACTCTTCCTCTATACATGCGTGCTACAATCTTTTTTTCATGAATTGTCAGTGACTGGACGAATCGATTCACACAGACAGATGACACACAACTGATGAGTTCTGACTGGTGGAAGACTTTAGGAATCATAGAGTATGTTCAAAGTTTGCTCTGATCTGCTGGAAGATTTCTTCATTTTTCCAAGGAGAATTTGAGAAGTGGGTTCAGTAATGGCACAAATGCATCACGACGTAGACCATGTTGAGTGTGGCATATTTACTCTAACAGCATGTGTAATTTGAATGTCCTTAATAAAGTCACGCTCACTTTTGCATTAATTTTGGTATGACCTTCATACTTATTTCTTTACAGTAACAGCTTTGGTCTCATTGGGTTTACAATATTTTACAAAACCAACTGAGAGACTATTACTGTATCTATATACAGAGGCAGGATATAGAATCATTTACTGTGTTTAAATGCAGAGTAATATTCCACAAAGCTGACAGTGTCTTAAATTTGATCCAGTCCATCTAAACAGTATGTTTAATGTGGTTGTTCTGAATTAGGCCTTTTCCTGAATGGAACACTTTCAAATTAAGACATGTGGGATATGCAGCTCTTTATTGTTTAACAATATTCTTTGGACAGAGTGCATTCAGAATGTGCATCTCATCAGGGGTTTTTTAAGTAGTTTGCCACATGTTGCCTCTTGGCTTTTTACTATCAGCACCGTGTAATGCACATAAACGAATCAGCAAACAGTTTGCAAGGCAAAGACAGCATTTAGAGTCAAACATCCACTTTTTTATATTATCAGACACTGACATCAAGACATTTTTGGATATACAGAAATATAGCAACACAAGCCTTTTAAAGAAGGTAGTGGAGGCTTTGCACGTAGGGGTGAACAAGTTCTCCACAATGACAAAATTTTGCAAACACAGCAAAATGGCACAAGCAACTCAGGCCACTTTTCCATCATCTGATGTGATGGACATCACATCAGGCATTGATTGGAGCATGTAGGGCTGCACATAAACAGAAATATTATTGGGATATTAATTTTCACTAGTCATTAAAAGCTTTCAGTAAGAATGGTTTCTTCTCTTAGAAAAAGGACAAAAAAATTCTCTGCATGTAAGTAGTCTGTAATTGCTCAGATTTTTACTGACCAGTTAGGTACTTATTATTGTTTAATGCAGTTAAAATTAATACGTGTATTAATATTAGAAACACCATTTTTCTACTTTGATCTGGTCATTCAAAGTGACAGTGACCTAAGTGACAAACCTTCCTGTTAATGCCTGACCGAACGCATAGATTCAAACACAGCATATATTTATCTAACCTAGTGCTCAAGGCCGTGATATCGAACATGGTTCTAATTTCCTGTGACTCAGTGTCCATGTATGTCACTGCTCAGATATTCAATAACCCCGCCCTCTTCATTCTGCTGCACAGGGTCAATATTTTAACAGTTCATTCTACTGAGCAAATGTTCAGCAGCCACGGAGAGCAGCTGACGAACAGCCTGCGGTGAGAAAAGTGTGTCTCAAATAGTGTATATGGAGTCGAAATCTTAATACTGTAAAGATTTTGACTCTTTATAATATTAAGATTTACAGTATTATTTATGCTACTTGTAAGCATCATCTATGCTTACAGGTGGCATAAATGATGTAGCTTACCTAGGTACTTGCACAGAAAACTAGCTGCAGAACAACTGTTACTCACTTGTACAACAGATGCATCAATTATTTGCGATATACAGTACGTGAATACAATGGCCACAAACAAGACCATAGCAGTAATAATAACCCTACATCTTTGTCACAAACCCAGCTGTTTCCTCTAACACACTGACTCTTTGTTCCAATGTCTGTTTTTTTTACTAAAACCACACAAAGTTGTACAGTACGTTAATAAGCCTTTCATTTCCTCCGCCACTGTGAGAAAATATTCAAATCTCCATCTTCATTTTCTATGACAATAGCAATTTTGTGCTCCATACTGTAACCTAGCTTTCAAAAAAGTTGAGCCACTATGAAAAATGTAAATCAAAACAGAATGTGGTAACTTTACTAATATTGGCTATTTTCATATATAATTTACAATAGCAAAAAGCCAACATATCAAACACTGAAACTGAGAAATGTCATACTGTAGCTCTCTGAAAATGCCCATTTTGAATTTTGAAGATGCCTGCAGCAGGTTTCAAAAAAGTTGGGTCAGGGCTGTTGCAGTGCCTCTTATTTTAATAACACTGTAAGGGGAACTGTGGAGACGTACTGCTGTAAAACTCTGAAGGTGGAATGTTTTTGCCATGCTTTGTGTAGCTTGATGTAGGGTTTCAGCTCCTTCATCATATTTTACATTACATATTGTAAAACATTCGTAGTGGGTGGCAAAAAAGAACATAATTTCAGTGTTTTGTAAAACATGACATTCTATTTCAATTTGCATTCTATACAGTGACTCAACTTTTTTGGGAATAGAGTTATACAGAGAAAAGTGTTTATGTAACTAACACAACAGAATGTACCTCCATAGTACCGAAACAACCACTGAATGATTCCCAGAGTCATGACCGATGACACGGACGTCATAAGGAATGTGGTGTGTGATGTAGCTTACCTTTGTGACCGTGCCCCGACACTGAAGCCCATGTAGCCCTCCTGAGGGAGAGAATCATCACCCAGTTCCCGTAGGTCCTGAGGGGCCAGATACTTGTCTGTGTCCCCCGTCATTGCATCATCACCTAATGGTTCAAACACACAGAGCAGGATGGTTAGAGAAGGAAAATCTCTGCACTTCTGTGTCCATTACTGTCTTTTCATACTCATGTCCAGCTGCTATAACTTTAAGCAGAAGATTGGCCACATGGAGGGAATTTCAGCAAATTTAGATTTTTTTTGTGTTTCTTGTTTTTGTTGTCCAGGCAGCTTTTTTTTTAAACAGATTGATCAATGCAGCCTTTGGCCAGAGGCTCTTTTCCAGTTCAGCTGTTGTCCAGCAAACAGACACACAAACACACAAAACAAAGGTCTTGCTGGCACTAAAAGTTTTTTGTCTCGGTCTATAGTTGAAAACAGGTTGCTAGAAGTAGCCAGGAAGGTCTGAATAAAGGACAAACAGTCATAAATAAACGGTCATAAATAAATAAAA
>JAQQAE010005368.1:0-17706 GCA_029823295.1 Pseudamia nigra | reverse complement strand
CCCGGTGTTGGGATTGAACCCAGGACCTTCTAGCTGTGAGGCACGAGTGCTACCCACTGCACCACCGTGTCGCCCATCAAAAGTAATCAATTAACAAAATAAGGAACAAATACTTAATAAATACAAAGATAATGAGTGTACAAACAGAGTAGCAACATTGATTAAAAAAAAAACACAACAAAGTAAGCAACAAAATGAACAAAACAATCAAGGAAATAAACAAAAATAAACTATATATTTGTTGGAATGCGAAATATTATGCTGAAATAAATTCTAGGTTATGAATTTAGTAGATATTCCTGCACTTTTACTCAAGTACTTTTATTTATACATTTATGAGTACTATTTCTATTGACTCTACCCACCACTGTCTGTGTGTCTTTAGCTTCCTTAGTTTTTTTTACGTTTTACCTCATCCATTCAAAACACAGGTGCTGACAGAATGATAATGCCGGCAGAGCAGCGATTCTTGTTTAACAGAGCAGTTTGCAATTAAAAAAATAAGACTTATCGGCAGCCAGTGCAACCTTAGATCAGACAAGCAGTACAAAATGGATAATGGATGTTGAAACATTCTGCTGCATCTGAACACACCCAGAAAGTTCCAGTGGCAGGGATGAGATCAACACTTTCGCAAATTCTTTATCGCACTTGAGAAAACAGATAGCATGTATTTTACCCCGTTCATAATGAATGCGCCGATTTTACAGGCATGCGTTTTTTTTGTTCATCACGTCTCTTGTGGAACTTTTCCTGCTTGCTAAATTAGACAAACCTTTTTCACTTAGAAGCTGTTTTTTTCCTCTGGCAAACCAGTCTCTCCGTGTTTCAAAGGAGCTGATGAGTCAGGGTCAGACTTGAAATTAACTTCCCCCAAACCTGCCAGGTAATAAGTCATGGCAAGTACAGTACAGTGCATGACTCATCACTGACACGAAAGCACAGACAGAATTTATTCATTTACAAACACTGTGGGCCAGAGCCAATTTACTTGACTGCTTTGTAAAGGTTTGTTAATTTTCTTAATTGTGAGTTTTTGGCTCATTTTGTGTTTATTTTTTATGATGATTTTTGTACATTTCTGGTCATTTTGTTTCCTTTTATTTTGTATAATCTTGCTTGTTTTTTATTTAATTAATTATTTTGTTCTTTTTTTTTTATTTCAACCTTTTACTCCTGCTCACTGAAGTGTGAGTAGAAGTACATTTTTTCATCACATATGTAACTAAGTAAGAGTACAGCAAAACAACTAGTAAGAAGTACATTTTATGGGAAAAACTACTCAAGTATATGCAAAAGAGTAAATGTACTTGAGTACAGCCCATGTCCGGTGATAACACATGAAGGATTTGTGCCACTGACTGTCACACGGAAAAACACACAAAAAAACATGAATTTTTATAATAGTAATTTAAGCAGACCCTTTACTTTATATAAAGGCAGAACAGATTAAGAAAAGGCTTGTTCTGTAGCCGACGGTGGCAGAAACACTTGTGCCAAAGCAAAAGAGACAAAGAGTCTTTTGAACATGTGTCCTTAGGCAAAGACATTCCTATAATAAACCTCAGTGAGGATACAGAGTAACTGTTTTAAAAACTCAACAAATACTCTGCTCTTCTGAACGAGGGCTTATGGTAAGATCCCAAAGAAACAATAGAGATGTTGTTTAAATGCACAACAGTCTCTCAGTCCATTTATGGCCGCTATGACATAACGTTTAAGACACTTGGCCGCTGTTGCTGGTGTTTTTACATAAGCCTGACCCAGAACCCGAGTGATTTCTCACAAACAAGTGCTAAGAAGGTACAGTGCCGTGAGAAAGTATCTGCCCCTTTTTTTTAATCCCTTACTTTTTGTATAATTGTCACACTTAAAACATTTTTGATCATCAAATAATATTAAATAAAGATGACCCAAAATAAAGTCAATATAGTTTTAGATGATCCAAAACTATTCAAACCTATCTGCCCCTGTGTGGAAAAGTATCAACCGCCGTCTTGTTAAATCGTGAGTTAAACACATTTTTTTGGGAAAGCCGAGTTCAGTTTCACTAGTTGCACCACAGCCTGATTACGGACAGGCATGTTGAATCAAGAAATCACTTAAACACAACCTGTGAGACAGTGTAGTAAGGGGAAAAATCTCGAGTAACACATAACAGCTATAATCTAAATAAATTCAAGAACAGATGAAAAAAAGTCCCTGACATCTATTAGTCTGGAAAAAAAGGCCAGCGAGCCACAGTAAGGGACATAATCACAAACGGAGAAAATAGTGCTGAAGATTCCCACAAGGTCACAAAAGAACCCGGAACAGCATCTAAAGGATGGCAGGCCTCACTGACCTTCAGTATTGATGATTCAATAACAAGAATAAGAAAAAGACTGGGCAAAAATGGCTTGGAGCGCCCAAGGTGAAAACCACTGTTATCCACAAACAACACAAAGGCTCATCTCACATTTGCCAAAAAAAAAAATCATCTTGATGATCCTAAAGATTTCAAAAGAGGACATCATACCAACAAGTCAAACACAGTGGTGCTATGTGATGGTCTGAAGCTTCAGGACCTGGATGAATTGCTGTAATTGATGGAACCATAAATTCTGCTCTGTACCAGAAAATCCTGAAGGAGAATATCTGGCCAAGTCAAAGTCCAGACATAAACCTGGACCTTAAACAGGTGGTTCATTCTCGAAAAAAGTCAAATGTGGCTGAATTAAGACAACTTTGCAAAGGAGAGTGGGTCAAAAACTCCACAGTGATGTGAAGGATGCAGTACCAGTCATCACAAATGCCGGGTTGCAGCTGTTCTCGCCAACAACCAATAATAACAAGCAGTCATTAGGTTTAAGGGGCAAATACTTTTTCACCAAGTGACAGATAGGTTTGTACAGCTCATTTCTTTTAACAAATTAAGTCATTTATAATGCATATTGTTTGAACACCAGTTAACTTTGTCCAACATTAACATTTGTTTGATGATCTGATACATTTAAGTGTAATGAATATACAAAAATATAAAAAATCATGGTGGTGGGGGGGGTACTTGTCCATAATGCCTGGTCCAGGAAGGGGAAAAGAAACGAGTAAACTTAACATTAGCTTCTGACCGTCAGCTGTGCCCTTTGTGAAAAATTCATGACCTGTGCTCATTTTTAACAAGTGAATCTGTCAACACTGGAGACAACTTCAGACATTTGAATCTTTAAACAGAGGAAACTGCCAGACCACGTTTCAGCACACAACAGTGGCAAGGAGCAAATAGAGCAGGAGAGAGCAGGAAGCCGGCAGGAAACTCCAGAAACGGCGAGGAAGAAGGGGAAGAGATGGCAGGGACACTGTGCTACTGTCGCTGTACTAATCTAATGCTCCTGCAGGCGCCCGAACCTGGAGGGCACGAAGACTGCTGACACAGCGCTGCCTCTACAGCCAGCCAGGGGGGAACTTCTCAAACGAGCAGAACAAAGTCGAGTTTCACTTTCTGTTACCACAACACAAATTCAACCCTCTAAGGCAGACAAATAAAAAGAGGCTGCTCTAGCCTGGTGGCAAGTCAGAAGAATAATAATCATCAGTTCAGAGGTGCGATTTGCTAGCACGTTTCTTCCTTTTTGTATCACAGCCAGGTTACCATGTGTGGTCTTATCTAGGCCCTGATGGAATTAGGTTAGTGAACATATGCTACAGATTTCCATGGCAACAAGAGTAGGGGAATCTGGAATCATGTCAGTTGTAGAGCCAACAGGCTATTTTTTCACAGCATCGATGCAGTCTTTCCCAAAGAAAGCCACTCTGTGAGACGATGCCGTGTGCCAAATCTATTCTAATGGCTGAGAAACTGTCCTGACGCAGCCTTGTCTTCATCAGACAAGACAATACCAAGGGAGGACACACTGAAAATAATTCCAATAGAAACACAGCCAGTGACCATGCTGGTCGATTCCAAGTGGACCAGTTTTAATCCAATTAAAGGGAGAAGAGCCAGTGGAATGGAGCTACGATAAACGCCATCATCCATCACAGTGGAACAGTAGGAGACAGTGGGGCCGACTCTGGAGAGCAGACACTGGGTTTAAGGGCTCCAGAGTTCATCCCAACAAAACACAATAGCACTGTTGTGTTGAAATAATGTCATAATGTTGCCTTAAACAATACAGAATTTTGGTAAAACAACGTCATGGGGCTCTTTGAAACATTTTAAGTTGTGGAACACTGTGGCTCACACAACTGCCCTCTGAGGACACCTTTACAGTTTGGATACTGATTCAGTGCACATACAGTAAACACTTCCCAAAGTCACTGCTGGGTGAAAACAAATTGAAATTACCCAAGGACAAGACTGTTTGTGCAGTCTCTTAGGGAAGAAGAAAGCACAGAAAATGTTTTATAGAACAATATATTAGAGAATAAAGTGTGTAAGCATGGCCGAAGTTAAGCGGGGCTCATAGTGCTCTGTTGTTTCTATATTTCATGCTCTGTCACAGCTCAGCAAAGCTTGGCTAACATTGTTAAGCTCATGCAGCAGTGTGCATATGTGCATGAGACCCTCAGTGTGTGCACAGAGAAAAGAATAGAAGTAGATAACAGGGCATGTTTCAAGCATATGAGTGCACAGTATGTCAAAAACCCTTATTATCAGAATATGTATTTATGAGTGTGTGTCCCTGTCTGCCATACAGCAGTGCACTGAAATGGAGTGTAATATATGTGTGCATGTGCTCCGCTGACTGAGGGTGGAGCCAGGCTGGTGATGGAGGCAGAGGCTTGTTGTTACATTGATACACATTATGAACATAACAGACAAGTCTGATGAATAAATGAACGAGACTACTGCATGATGAAGAAGTACGCTGACAGCAGAAACTCTGTGGCAATGCAAAAGCTGCAAGAAGACGCTGATTCATCAATAATTATAAAATAATAATCATGGGCTGTTTCAATAATCAATAGGATTCTTCCAATGTTTTCTCTTAAATTATTCATCAAGACAATAACAGAGAGATTAAAAGACAAAATAAATGAAGTTATAGCCCAAATGAAATCAAATTTATGCATGTGTTGTATAAAACTAAATGCCATGTCTTTATGAAATGCTTAGGGGAGTGTACAATGGAAACCAAGACAGCCTTGACTGTTAACTGTAGATAAACTGCAAGGAAAGCATTGACAGTAGAGGACAGGAATCAAGAAACATGAAAGCCCAACTGGAGACTGATGCTGAATAAATAATGATATCCATTGTGGGGAAATGTGATCGGGCTCTCTGAAAATCAATAACTAACAACCGGACCATGATTCCCTGAGTGACTCAGCAACAACTTCAATACACTACAGGCGGTCGATCAACTGCCTGTTCTCATTCTGAGAGACATGACCCAAAACGCAAAAAGAAAACTGGAAACACTTCTAAACAACTTTCTGTAACGGTGATGGAGAAGATCATCTTTTGTAAGACAGTCACTTAAAACTACACATTCAAACAGCTTCTGAAAGACTGCTGATAGGCTTTTCAATACGTTCACAGTGATTCAGAAGCCAGTGTCTGGAACAATGGATTACTGCAGCACAGTCTTTCTAGTACATACAGTAACTGAATACATATCTTCTTTGCGGTCAATACACAGGGACGATCAGACTACTGGAATGCTGTGTGTTTTCCGCAAATAGCTTGCTCTCCTAGACTGGGTGACTGCTGCCTTGATAAAAAAAAAGTGTGTTCCTGGAAAACCTCTAAAAAACTATTACTGTTTGCAAACTTGGACAATGTCAGAGAATCAAATGAGGATGCATCAACCCACAACAGAGAACATTTAATGGATCAAAATAAATATATGTCTTTTTAGTTAACCTTCACATACATAAAGCCATTTTCTTTCAAGCAGCACAGCACAAACTCATTCTAATTACCATCAGGCTGTTTTTCATTGGGTTCACCAAGGTCAGGTCAATCTGTCTGTCCAGGCAATCCACTCAGCACCATCTAAAATGTAGCACATCTGTACAGTATGTGCTACAGGAAACCAAAGAGGTGGCATTTTGGTTTACAAATCCGGCTTAGCCAGATTTTGGATGCATCATAGAAAAGCATCAAAATGCAGGCTTTGATTAGATAAGCTGTGATGAATCAGTGGAGCTGATCCACAGCTGCGGTTATTGGATCCTCTTTTCCAAAGAGTGTGAAACAGTGGTCAGTTTCATGTGAGAAAGTAGAAGTCTCACAAGTAAACAATGTTGATAAGTGTTTACACTATGAGGTGCACATTACACCTATAGCAAAACCAGAGATGTCATCAGCATTAAAGTGCAGAAGTAATGCCTCCTGCAATGTGTACACTCACATAAATGACACAATCCAGTGTAATTCAGCACCATGGCTTCTACAATCGGCCAACAGCCCACTACTTCAAGTGCACTCGACTGATGTGCCAGCATCCGGTGGCAATCTTACCTGCGCTCTCGATGAGGCACCGGGTGCTGCTGCTGCCGTGTGATGAAGGTGGTACCCCACACCGGGCTGCTGTGGCTGTTCCGGAGCCAGCCCACAGGAGGTGATGACGGGTAGGGACTGCTGCGGAAGCCATGGTCCGACTCGGTCTCTGCAGTGAGAGATGAGGCTGAGCTCCCCATCACCACAGCAAGAAGGAAATCTCTGAATGCTCTCTGATAAGGGGTTCTGTTTGGATTTGGTTTCCGCTGCGCACAGACGTTTCAGTCAAAAACACTGTGATACACTCACTGTGGTTGTTTGGACCACATCTTCAACTCTCATCATGTTTCAGTTTATGCAGTAAACTTTCTGCTCCAAACAGGATGATTCCCTCCAGCAAAAAGAACTCTGAGCACATTCAAGTAATAAATAAAAAAAACACATTGATGGGGAATCAATGATAAGGGCAGTCAAAATAACACTGTAACATGCAGGTGGCAAGTATGCAGAGCAGGGTGAATTTCCAGAGGGCTCAGGTCACAAAGTTCTCAAGAGAAATAGTGCACTGATGTGTGAAACGCTGATTTTACTTCAACAGATGGTCTCAGAGAGGAGGATACAATTTTCTTATTGCAAAGATCCAGAATACTCCCTCTCTTGCACACTTTAAGCTAGTAACACTCTGCACTGTGTCTTTTAGAGTGCCACTCATGATTCCCCTGGCATTCCCTCTGACACATCTCCCACGTCTGTACAGTCTCATGACTGGGTCCTCTTTCCTCTGCACTTTCTCAACAGATCAGCAACAACAGGAAAAGGTGTGTGAATGTCTTCACTGTATATCTGCATCTCAGCCGCCAATCAGCACACCACACTTTCAAGTGATGGAAAACCAGAAGGACATCACTGCAACATTACACACCATAAAAACAGATGATTGGGCTAAATAGTAGGATGGCTCTTGCTGAAATAAAAAATGCAAAAAATATATTTACAGCAGCAAACACTGCAGGAGATTGATGCATCGGTGCATTCCCTGGATAGGGTGTTGGCAGAACCACAAGTCCGCTAATATCCAAGTCTCATCTTTCAGACATCCAGTCTGACTAACAGCTGCTGGGGGGGTTACCAGTAAAACACCCCAGCTGCACTTTCTCCCACTGCATAAAGGCTGGTGGATTTTGAATTTGGAAAAAAAAAATCCAAGTATCCACAACTTCACATGAGCGAGCTTTAAAGGAAACAGATTTTTTAAAAGTTCAGTGTTTTACAGCTCAGCTTAAAGTTGTGTGTAACATCCGATCAAATACCCCAGAGGAATGTTCCGGTGCTTCTGCCAGCGCAAGGACGACAAACGATGCGAGTTTCCGCTGTGTGAAAGACACAGATTCAGTTTTGTTTTTTGTCTGATGCCAGCGCTGAGGCCAGTCGAGTTCATCAAGTTGCGCTTGGATTTACGTGGACTTGCCAGGCTGTCATAGCAAGTCAGTGCATGCGAAGCAGCTGAAGGAAAACAAGACTGGTTCCAGTGAAGCAGTCAGCGCAGACTTGCAGGCATTTCTTAGAGCATTGACAAACCCTGAAGCAAAAGTCAAAAGGACAGCGTTGTTCCGGTTCCGTTGTATTTTAATGACAGTAATATCAGAAGTAATGCAGAGGTCACACGTGGTCTCTCCTCTGTGGCTGCATTTACACGATCACCGAGCATTACATGACAATTAGTGGCCGCTAATGAACGCGTGTATGCGCTTTTAATCGAGTCTGCTCTCCAAACCATCACTAGTGCAAGAAGGTGGTCAATGTCCGCGTCCACACTTGCTACAGAAGCCAAGGAGGTTTTATCGCGCAAGGGGCGACATAATACGCGCCTGCTCGACACGTCAAAAACAGCCGACAGGATCCGATCCAGGAGGCGCATACAATCCCACGCTTAACCGGGTCCCTTCCAGCCTGCGTTCACCTCATACTCCCAGGATGTGGAATAGATGCTGAGCCTCGTTGTCTTATGTACATCCGTGCTCCGGTCCCGTTGTCGCTTTGAATGCACGGTAACCCATTGCATAAAACTGCTCCATCCGAGAGCACAAATAGGTAACACCTCCGACCGGATCTGCTATGGTCCCGTTGTCCGTTCGTGTTTTGCCATTCTATATTTTTTTTTCCAGGGGGCTTTAATTCTCCCTCACTGAAAGCCTGGGCGCAGTGGACAAGGATGCAATCTCCTCCTAACAGCGGATTACTGGAGTGTCAGCAGAGCGCATGCGCACTGGCCTCGCAGGCAGAGAAAAGAGAGGCTGCGCTGAAGAGATTTAAATAAACCTCAATAGAGCGCAAGCCTATGGGTCTCGCTCATTATTGAGAAGAATGATAGAGAGTCATGAATGGTCACGGGTGTCGTAAACAGTCACGAGGCATAGGAAGCGCAGATTTAAGAAGGAAAAAAAACCCCACACCATATCCAACCAGAGGCGTGTAAAGTAAAAATACTGTTGCTTTAAACTTACAATGACTCAAGCAGAAGTACAAGTATTCACAAAAACACTTGTACTTGAGTAAAAGTTAAAAAGCAGCTAATAAAAAACTACTCAAGTAGTGAGTAACTTGTGAGATGTGATTCATTTATTGCAGCCTAATACACTGTACCGGTATTTTGCTTATTTTTGCTTTTTTGTATAGGTGATTATGTTGTTACCTTTGTTCATATTTAATATTTTGTTGTTTATTTTGACAATTTTTGTTTACTTTGTTGCTATTTTGCAATTTCTTTCCCTAATTTTGTTCATATTTTATTGATTGTTTTTGCTTAACTAGTTAATATTGTTCTATTTTGTTCATTTTGTTAATATTTAATTGATTTTTTTGGCTAATTTTGTTCATTCTGTAATATTTTGTATACTATTTTTTGCTCATTTTTATTTCCTTCGTTGATATTTGTCTCTTATTCAGCTAATTTTGTTGGTATTTGGTAATTTTATTAATATTTCATTGATATTGTTTGTTAGACTTTTTGTTGCTTATTTTTCCATTTCGTTTATTGTTAATAATTCATTAATTATTTTGCTAATTTTGTTCATTTTTAATATTTTGTTGATTATTTTATTCTTTTTGCTTACTTTGCTGATATTTTGCTGACTGCATTGTGGATTTTTGCTCATTCTGTTAATATTTTGTTGACTATTTTTCTAACTCCCGATTAATTGGTGGATTTTCTGCATGTGTAAAAATGACTCTTACTCACTGAGTTGTGGACAAATGTACACGTGCATTTTTCCATCACAAATGTAACTGAGTAAGAGTTAAAAAGTATTCTGCAACACATCTACTCCCAGAAGTACATTTTTCTGAAAAAACTACCTCTGTATGTAACCCTACGCAAAACACTGTACTATAGGAAACAATAACAAGAAGCCACATTAGAATTAATTGTTATTCCAAAATGAGGTATTTTATATTTTATTTTTATTATTTTCAACGTTGTACATCAATACTGAAGACATTGAAACTGTGAAATAATATGCATGGAATTATGTGGTGAATAAAAAAAAGTGTTAAACAACTCAGAACATGCTACATATGCTACTACTACTACTGTAGAAATCCATATTATGGCAAGAAATATGCGCCTAAAAAAGAACAGTTTATCATTACTACAAGAAATGAAGGTCAGTCAATCCAGATTCATAAGGTAGTCATCTGAAATGGTTTTCAGTTCACATGCGTGCCTTGTCAAGAGTTAATGTGCATCATTTCTTTCCTTCTTACTGTGCTTCACATTATCAGTTGTCTTCTGCAGAGGAAGGGTGGGTACAGAGTCAATAACCCTATCAGTGCTACTTCAACTACCATCCAAATTCATATTATGGCAAGAAATAAAGAGAAAAGACAGTCCGTTATTACTTTAACAAATGAAGGTCAGCCAATTTGAATAATGTCAAAAACTTTGCACATGTCGCGAAGTACAGCTGCCAAAACCATGAAGCACTATTTGAGATGCTGTACATTGCCAGTTTCTGGTAATTCTAATAAACTTATCTTCTGCAGCAGAGGTAGTTCTTGGTTTTCCTTTTCTTGAGACGGTCCTCACGACAGCTAGTTTCATCATAGCGTTTACTGGTTTTGTTGACTCAGCACAGGTGATGTGCAAAACCGAGACACAACCTTTGGTAAGAAAAGTACAGTGGGACTCCAGCTAACAAACGCTCCTGGTAACAAAAAATCTGGGGAACGAAGAAAAAAACTGGCCAAAATTTTGTTCTGGCTAACGGGAAATATTCAGGTAACGCAAGCGGTAGACCTGGAAGTGAACTATCACCCGGATGGAAACAGTCAACACAACTACGTGAAAGCTCCCGCAAGATGCAATAGGCCGAATGCTAACCGCGATTAGCTCAATGTCTCTGCTACGGAGCTGCTACTTAACAGTGCTGTGGCCTGGGTGTGAGGCTAACAACACTACGGTGTTATTAGCCTGACACCCAGGCTGACACAACGCTGGAACCCAGCAGCTCCAGGTCCAGCGTTAACAACGCAGCCAGAGCTCTGGTGTTAGCTCCGACTGTGTTGTTAGCCAGTTCCGGAGGGTTATTAGCTCTGCTTAACGGCGCAGCTGTGTTGTTAACCAGAACTAATAACACTCCGAAGCCGGCTAACAACAGTAGCCGTAAACACACTTGCTAACAACACAGCCTAGCTACAGATGGTGCAGACCGAAAAAGACACAGCAGACATAGACCCAGTGTCCACTGACACACGCTGCAAGAGGAAATTCATCACTTCCAAGTCACAAGCCAAGGTAAGAATACATTCTAAATCATTTTTAGAACCAATTTTAGGTATTCCGTTTTAGATAATTAACATAACTTCCTTTTCAAATAACAGTAATGAATAAATGTGCACGTAGGGGTGTGTAATACATACTTTATATGGGAGTTTTCGTGGGTCCAGAATGGATTAGTTCGTTTTACATGTATTCCTAACAATTGTTTCAGCCAATAAATGTGACGCCGGAACAGATTACATTCATTAGCCGGAGTTCCACTGTAATCTTAAAGGAGTGTTTGGTTGAATTAATATAACCATTCTTCCTTCCCTCAGATTTAATGAAATTCATTTCTTCCATTTTCTTCTTAGTGTTTCTTGCCATAATATGGATTTATACAGTAGCTGTAGTAGCACTTATAGGGTGCTCTTTTTTTTGTTACATGAGAAAACTGATGGTCTAAAGTGCATTAAGAAGGAATCTGATGAGAGAATACAAAGCTGCCATCAAACTTAAATGTGTCTACTACATTGGACAATCTAAAAACACAAAACTTATTCTGGATAGTTTTACACTTCTTTTGTTTACTGTATAATTCCGTGCATGTTCTTTCACAGCTTGTATGTCTTCACTATCAATGTACAATGTTAAAAATAATTTTAAAAATGCAGAAAAAAAAAAACACTGAAGTGTATCCAAACGTTTGACTGGTGGTGTCGTGAAGCGTTAACTAGAAGCCCGCAGTGACCGCAGCACTCATCACTGCTCAGCTGTCCCTGCACATTACTGAGATAAGCCTTCAAACTTTCCCTTTCCCCTTTCTTCCACTTCACATCACTTTGCTGACCTCTTTCCTGATCCTTCATTCTCTGTCTCAATGCACACTGCGCTTGAAGCATAGGTCCAAACTGCAATGTGGAGTAGCTCACATGTACTGGGTTTTCTGTGCATTCTAGGCTGCGAACAAATAGTGAGTCAAACTTGCCCTACACAGATGTACAGTATCTCATGCACACAGGCTGTGAGTTGTCTGGGACTGAGTTCACAGCCGCTAAGGGTGTGTTCTTAGCGCATACATCTCGGTATGACTCCCACTCGTTTCTTAGGAGTTCTTGAGTGTAAAACCGGTTTGTCTTGCAAAGTTGACTTCTTCAATTCCGGAGAAAAGCAGAGGCTGAAGTATGTTCATAATTATTAAAATAAAACACAGTACTAGAGTGCAGAGTGGGAGCTGTCGGGAAATACTGAGTCATTTAAAAGGCTTTTGGCTAAACAGTTTCTTATCAGCTCCTCAGTATGAGCCATTTGGTGTTTAATCAGCAAATGCACATTGTTGATCAGACTTTATCCTGCACTGAGAGCTGCTTAAGTGGCCCCCTCTATCAAATTTTGTGCCACCTTCCAGTATGTACAAAACTGTGATAACGGAGACATTATGGTAAAAAAATCAGGTTATTGCTGGCTCTGAAAATAATGGCCAACTATCAAAACGCTCACTCTATGGAGAAACGCACGGCCACTTTTTCTTTAAAGCCACCTATAACAAATCATTCTGATTTCTGTGTTTTGCGATATCACAAATACAGCGTCGTCCGTGAGAACCAGAACTAGCAGGACGACCAGGATAAGCCTGGACCTCATGCATGGTATCTACATGACAATATCAACAGAAAACGAGGCATGGCCAGCAGTCACTCATTTTTATTTAAATTAACAGACACTGAAACAGCCTGTTGGGAAATACCTGAAAATGTGGTTTACACATGGGACAATGAACAATCTGCGTGCTATTTTGAGTTAAATTATTAAAATGTTATGCCAGTGTGCTGGCATTTCAGACATTTTTTTCTTCAAGACCTCCAATAAATAATGCTGTCTGTTGTAACTGTAAGTACAGAGATAATAAGATAATCATTAAATCTCTGATCACAGTAGCACATCCCATCATGCATTACCTAATTACATATTACCTGTTTTTTTCTTATTTAATGACATATTTATGGGCTAGTGTACCGGTAACATCACAAAATTCTAACTTTTCTGTAATTATTAGAACTCCCAACATATGATGCTTGCAAGTACGAGTGTTGTAATGGTACTTGAGACAGTTTGTAGCATAGTACACTTAATGGTTGGTACCCTGTCCATGTCATTTTAGGTTATGTATTTAGAAACAGTGTTGTATCCTACTCAGAGCTGAAATCTATAAATTCTGATTTTCTGTCCCGACATCTGAAAGCCCTAATAACATATTAATGAAGCCAAAAGTGACAGATTTACACACAACCAAAGGCATAAATTCAGATATGATTTAACTGTGCAGTGCACCTTAAGAAACTTAAACTACATCACAAAAACACTGATTATAAACCACAGTCGGAGCACTACAGGCCTTTATTAAGAGGTGCACCTGTCCAAGAACCACCTGTCCCTCCGCCAGTCACCACCCAACACTACAGCTGCTTACCCAGTTGGTGCCAGAGGCAGAGATTGGATTTCATTTCTATTCTCCTGGGAAACAAAGTGGGGGTGAGAAGGATGTGAGCAGATTTCATGGCACCTTGTAATTCATCATGACTATAATAGATCATACCCTGAATCAACACACAGTCAAAACAGCACAAACAACACCACTTTAAATGCAGTTCAGGTGTTTTTCATGACTCGCCAGCATCTCTTCCAACCCATTACTGGATGTCTTCATTTTCCTATTATTTAGGTTCAATGGATCAGCTGATGTCAAGCTACAAACCATGAATTCTGTTTAAGTGTCCACAAGCAAGTGTTTCCAATGTAAACACATCGATTTCATGTGGCCGTTTGACCTCCCTTCAATCCCATTTTGTCCATGTGTTTTTCTGTTCTGCTCAGGTTGACGGTATTAACCCGACGTGTTAAATTAAGTTCACATCCCTTACATGTAACCGCAGTTAAAAAACACATGACATCGTCACATAATCCTTCTATTCATGGACAAAGTGTTCGCCTGTGAGCCCTGTCACTGACACGAACATTAGCTTTACAGTGTAGCCACATGAAAACTACATTCCCATTGAGACAGCGGAGTCGAGGACGCCGGGGACCTTGTAAACAAAGACGCTTATTCACCCAGTTTGTCGGTATTACCGACGTTGTCCGAGAGAGAAATGTTCGGCGAAGTTGACTCGCCATCCGTAGCCTTACCTCAAGTGAAGCGAAGGGAAATGATTCCTGTTTTTCCAGTCGTTTGTGCGTTAACTTTTTACAGCCATCGAAACGATAAGTTGGTTTCCCGGGTTGTTTTCAGCAACCGTAACCCGTCCGGGCTTCAGCTTCACTCTTTCCGCAATGGCTGCATGTTTGACACTTTAGTGACAAACATGAAAATTTAGAATATCTTTTCACTCCGGCAGGTATTAAGCAGACTGATGCGACCGCGTACGTTTACCTCAAACAGCCCAGGAAGGAAGGGGAATCTCCAAGGAGCAAATACAGAGCACTCGTACGTCGCTTACGTACAGGGGCTCATTTACCGCCACTGAGCGCAAGTGTGAGTACGTAGAATCCATTCAAGAATCTAGACGTAGAAAACTCCACTTCCCGTGATCCAACGCAGTGCTCTTCAACGACGATATCCGGGTGCGAATGTCGTCACCTACGGGGATAATGAAAACTAATATTTTTCAGACCTAAATTCAACTAGAATATGTGATTTCATTATTTGCTTTTCATTTCTAAAGTGTACTGTAAATCCCCCTATTATGGCTACGTTTAAATCTCGAGTTTAAGATCTCGAAAATTGTCATTGTGTTTGAAGATCAGCGTGCACCGGTGACACTTTAGTGCCATCTAGTGGTCACTGTATTATTTGTGACATACTGACAGCTCTTATAAAGTGCACTCAGCCAAGAGTCAAACTGAGAAAAATTATGACGGTTTTATTAATTTTCTTGTTAATTTTTTTCTTTTTAAAAGTATTTTTCTGATTGTTCAGTTTGTTTTGGTTTGTTTCCGCATATTTTGTTCCATTTTTTTTGTATTGTTTTAATTATATCGATCGTTTTGCATTTTGTTTGTACATTTTGGTTTATTTTTCTATATTTTCTGACTTTGTGTTGGCATCTTGTTTATTTTGTGCATTTTAATTATTGTTGTCTAAATTTTTGTGCATTTTCTTGATAATTTTTAAAATACTTTGTCAGTCTGCTTCTTATCTGGTTAATTTTTGTTCGCATTTTAAATGATTTTCTTACCTGTCTGTTTTTGTTTATTTTCTCTATGATTTTGTACATTCCACATTTTTTTTCTTATTGTTCATTTTACTCCTACTTTTTCTCACTGTAATTTTGTCCATTTTCATTTTGGTTTTTTTTTTTCTTTGATTCTTGTTTATTTTCTTATCTGTGTTGTTTATTTTCCTTTACTGTTCTAATTTTATTAATTTTTTGCTAATTTTCTTTATTTTTTAAAATGATTTTTCTCATTTGAGACAAAGTATTGGGGAAAATAGCAACTGTATATTAATGTTGCTTTGGTTTTTGATTGATTTGGTGCACTGCAACTACAACATAGAGGCAAAAAGCAAAGCAAACCACAGTAACACTGACTTACTGCAGTTTGGCTTTGTTTTACCTTGGTGTTTTGAATGAAAATGAACAAAATAAGACACAGAATGGATCAAAAGTTACACATAACACGTAAAATATGACATTCCAACACACTGTATGTTATTATTCAGACACATTGTATGTTATTTAACATATACTTCAGTTCATAACTTTCACTGAAAGCATTTCCTTCTAAATAAATCGCCATTCTCATATTGTACTGATGACATAGATGTACTGACACCAAACTACTTATAACACCAGTGTCTCCTTTTCATAAAATACTTGCAGTATAAATTGTGAGAAAAGGCCATTTTCAACATTTTTGCTTGGAGCTTCACAATTAATACCTAGAAAAACTGGCAAAAATGCAGGTAAACATCATTCTACCAAACCACAAAGTTTGATCTTGAACCTGATGATATTATGTATCTGCTGATTCAGAATGTCTCCCATGGGGGGAGGGGGGGTTATGCCTTGGTGGAGGTCTGTTTTATATCTTCTTTTAATTTAACCTTTATTTAACCAGATAAAGTTCCATTGAGATCAAGATGTCTGTTATGAGGCTGACCTGGCCAAGAGGTCATCAGCATACGCCATGATAGCTCCAAGTTTAAAAGATAGATTATAACAATAAATTAAAACAGGAAGTAATTTAGGAAATACAAACAGTTTGACAAATGATTAAAGTGCATTAGTTGAGGTCAGCGATGATTACAAACACAGGCACGGTTCAAAAAATGCTCGCTGTCTAGTCAGTAAGATGGAACAAAAAGCTTGGAATGAAATGAGTTCTGAACTGAATCAGCTGTGACACACAATTTATAACGGTGAGTTAGGCAACATTTAGTTGAGGCACTCACATACAGAACATCACCGTAATATAGCAACCATAAAACATCCTCTGGACTCTTGCAAGTGTCTTCTAAAGTACAATTGCTATTGCTAATTGAGTGCAGTGAGGACTCATTTAGCCTATAATGTACAAATAATGGATACAAACCCAGAATTTGCTCTTGCCCTTTTTAAAAGGATTACAATATTGTCACAAAACGGCAATTCTACAATATGTCAAGGGTCCCATCCTGTCAAAATCCATCCTTTATGGGTTATGGTGCTTATATAAACTGTGACGTAAAGTAAGAGGTGTGAAAATATGAACCTTCTCAGTGCTACCAGCTACATCACAACATACAGACAAACAATACTCACACTCACATAAACTTAACTATATTAACTCATTGAACTTAATTTAAGGAGCATGTTTCAGGTATTTTTTTCAAGAAATTCGGTTGCCTTTTTCTTTGCTACTTTAAGGGTAAAAACAAATTTCAAGTGAAAGAAGCATGTGAACCATTGAGTGAGTATGGATGATGGTTGTTAAAGCCGCTGTCACCCACGTTGTTTGGATCAGGAAAGTTTAAAGGATTACAATTATTATGGCAGAGTGAGGTTAAGAAAATAATGTCTAATTATGGTAATAATGCATATGACAAATCAATGACTACAGCTGACTGTGGCTGTAGAGCCTGGGCAGTAAGGTTTTGACTAAACTCAACATTTAGTCAAACCAAGGTCAGCCTCAAGTGAAAATTGAGTGCAATGCACAAAACAGTACACAACATATTCAAGAAAATGAAGAAAACAAATTAAATAGAAAAGAAAACAGACAAACAAAAAAAGTCAAAACAATGAACAAAATAAGCACTTGAATGATATGGTCAATTTCATGAACACAAGTGGAGCAACATGAAGAAGCAAACTAAAACAATCGGAAAATTAAATTAAATTGTCAAAAAAACAAAAACTGAGAAGCAAAATGACCAAAACAAATCCAAAAAGAAGCAAAATAAACAGAATCCATCCATCCATCCATCTTCTACCGCTTATCCGTGGGGTCGGGTCGCGGGGGCAGCAGCTTGAGCAGGGAGTCC
>JAQQAE010005367.1:0-17706 GCA_029823295.1 Pseudamia nigra | reverse complement strand
ACCTGGTGTTGGGATCGAACCCAGGACCTTCTAGCTGTGAGGCACGAGTGCTACCCACTGCACCACCGTGTCGCCCACGGTGAAATTAAAAATTAAAAATTATCCCGTAAGAACTACCGCGTGTGATTGTGCAATTTAACACCTGATGCTTTGTCAAGTGTGGAAATTAGTCTAGATAGAAATATTAAATTATAGCAGAGAGCAGCTTATCCCATTACCATAGAAGTGCTTTCATTCATTTGTGTTGCTTAGCATGCGCAAAATAAAAAATGACCTACCCCAGAGATATCAGCCACTCTGTGGATGGGAACCTCCTTCTTGCTGTGCAGTCCTTTCCCATTTTTGATGGCCCTACAGTCAGGCATATGCATGTCACCAATATAGCACCAAGACAATCATAATAAATCAATAAGGGCATAAGGCTGGAAGCTTAAAAGACCTACAACAATGGGAACCCCTCTGAGTAATTACGGTAGATACAAAGACAATGGTTGTTTTATGAAGTAGTAGGTAAATTCACTGCAGTTTCTCTTCCCTGAACTGCCGTTACAACCATAGACTGTATATATTACAACTCAACAATTTCAAAAGGATAGAGGGACAATTAAAACAACACAGACAAAGTTTACTTCTTAAATGGCAGCAAAAGTTTAGTGATAATGACTATTGTTGCTGGTAGCGGATTTAAAAAGCCTTAAAGGCCAGACAAGTTGAGGTTCCTGTAGCTGTACAATGACCACGCAGCCTCTGTGTCACTAGTATGTAGACAATGGATGTCCATCTATGCAAACATGTACATTTGTGCGCATTTCATAATCAAGATGAGGTCCCTTGAAGGTTGCAGGGCATTGGCCTCATGCAGTGGAAACTAAAAATACAACTAAGGCTATAGACAGAAACCTCTCATCAGCTCTAATAAAACCCCACCAGGGACAGGAAGAGGTAGAGCGAGTGAAAGAGAGAGTGTGTGTGTGCGCGCGCGCACGTGTGTGTGTCAGTCAGTGAGAGCGAGAGAGAGAAAGAGAAGGGGAAAAGGGAAAGTGGGTGAAGAAAAGACTCAGAAGAGCAAGGCCAAAGAAGGACAAAATTGAAAACAGCTAAGGTGGAGAAATAAGGACAAAATGTGCAAAGCAAGAAAGAAAGCAGGAGGAGGGAGACAGCGGAAAAAGAGGGCGGGTGGGCAGTGACACCGCATGAGAGAAAAGGGAAGAAAGAAAGAGTTGGTCCTATAAAAAGCGGCACTGGCTGCATCTGCTCCACCTATAGCCAGCAGATCTTAATCTATGGCAGAGTAATAAAGCTCCTACTAAATCTCTCTACTGCACCTCCATATAATTATATTCATAGGGCCTGTGTAAAGAGTGCTTCTGATTTAGTATCCAGCGTTTAGGAAGGTGCATGTGTGTTAAGGCAATGCATGTTAAAAACGGGACAACTGTATGCATGAATGTAGGAAAGCATTAAAATGTATCTAGGGAAAACATACCAAAAAAGGATGGTTCAGCTACATTCTGTTTTTAAAATAACAAGTGGCTTGCTTATCCTGCTCCATGCTGGAGGTAACAGCAAAGGTAAAAGCAATTAAAAGTAAAAGCTTCAAGGTCATTTCATTCGCTTCTATATCCCAAGAGCACAATTTCTCAAGGTCAAGCCAAATGCATAGTTGTCCATTGAAAAAGGTTTACGTGAACAAGTCTTTCATTCTAAAAGAAAAGAAAAATACAACAATGTCCACGTTGACAGATGAGTTATGCTGAATGCATTGCATGTTGCAAAACATTTATGTAAGAGGAAGAAAAAAATGAGTGAGTATGAAAGCCATTTGTCAGAGTATAATCCTCACCTTGCCTCTGCGGCAAGCAGCTCATCATAGTGGGAGGAGCGCTGGTCGTCATCTTGTCTGTATCTGATGACCGTGGCCAGGCCTTTACTGACTAGAGCCTCTGCTATGTTACTGGAAGGAGGGGAGAAAGAATTAGAAGAGAGAATTATTTAATAAATACAATTATCAGTGGGCTTCACACAATATTAGAAGTGGGGATAAAGAAAAGAAGGTATCCTTGCTCGGGAACAAAGGCCAGTTAAATGCTGGCAGTGCACACTTGACTAACCACTTCCTCGCTATGTTGCTGATGTAGAGAAGAGAGAATGAAGGGCAGAAAGAGCAAGCATTGTTGGACTTAATGCAGCACTTAGTTGTTAGCCCTTGGATATCAGTGTTCCAGCTCAAGTGTGAGAGGAAAAAAATGATGGGGAGAGCAGCCGTGTCCTGCTTCTCTAAACAAATGCACCATCTCAAGTACATTTGTCTGTCCTTGTGTCACAAGTAATGCTGCAGCCCTTTTTGTCAAAGAATTTAAATATGTTGTTCATAAATTTAGCACTGAGGAGTAGACAAAAACAGAGCAAAAAGATTGGGAAAAGCGCAGGCTACAGATGTGCAGCCAACAGATGGAGAAGTGCTGTACATTATGCATTTTTAATCTATATTTTGATAATGTGTAATATTAAACATTTAGGGCAGGGCTATTCAGCTACAAATTCATGTGGACCAGATTTTAAAACCATGAAACTTACTTGTTTTACTTTGGAATCAAAAAATGACTTAAGTCACACATGAACCAGGCACATCATGACATTTCCTACTGCAAACTGAAGGAACATAAATATGTGCAACTACACATAACTTTGTAAACTCATTTTACATTATGTCAATATAAAAGTAACAGTTATACCCTGCTGACATTCTTAGTGGGAGAAGAGACTCTTTTTGAATGCGAGTGGTGATTTTTGGCTGTTAAGATGTCAATGCAATCTGAAGGCATCCATGAAGAGAGCTGTCAGTCAAGTAGGAATGACAACCACTTCTTACCGAGTTGATATATGTGTATGTTGATCCGAACATACAGAGCACGACGATCACTTACTTATTAATGTTAGGCAACTAGTGTTATAGCGACATCACTCCAAAACGTCGCAGCTCCACTTGTGTTCATCTCCTGTACTGTGGCAGCTGATAGCTGCATGTCAACAATTATGAGTATGACTGTCCCCACATTGATGGTAGGGACATTTCCCTTTGCTTTGGGAGGAGTAGTCCCCTTTTGTTGCAAGTGATAGTTTTCATTATCAATTCACTTTGTCGAGAAACGCATGCTTTATGAAGTTGTGCCATTGGACTGCTACAAGACAGACACACCCACAACAATGCGCTGCACTGTTACTAGGCAATGCATAGAGTGGCATTCACAGTCTAAGAATTTCTGCTGGTTCCCAGGTTTAGCTGCTATTAAACTATTTATTATTATTTAAGGGATGATGGGCCACAGGCTGCCAGTTGAATAGCCCTGATTTAGGGGGTTATGAAATATAGGTATTATGTTAAGATAGTTTTCAGTACAGAAAGATTTTAGAATAAAAGTCTGAAACAGAATCAGTATCTTCAAAAATGGCATTTTCTGCAACAAGCCAAATTGTGGATAAGCCAAATTGGGGTGAAAACCTTGACCCAGCCCAATATAGTTCACCCCGACTCCAATGTTCAAAGGTGGCCCTGCCAACTGTTGTTTGGCGAAAACAGCAGTTGTAATTAAGAGCTCATGCTAGGTTAAAATTGGTTGGTCACAAGATCAGATTTTTGCTTGCTTTGTCTGCGGTTCATACTATCAAATACAAAATCAGTGCTTTTATTGGGAAATATACATTTACGTGAGATTATGTGTCTCTGCTTTGTATGTAAGCCGATTCATTCATCACCACAAGAAGCATAAAATGATGCAGAAGGAAAATCAGATGACATGAGGTTTATTCTTTTAACATCTGATGTACTATGAACCTCTCAATTTCCATTACACTACATATGTAAAATACTGTATATACTATCAATCAGACTAACTGGATTCTTTCAAACTGTTTGAAGAGAGAAAATAATTGCTTGCCCTCAAACGGCCCTTCTTATGAAAATTTAAATATAAAGACACGCCATGCTTTGTGATTCGCTGTGAGATTACAAGTCCTATGCATCTACAAATTATTTTTCTAGGTCCTCTTACATCTGATGACCCTCACTTGTAATGTTTTTTTTTCTGTCCTTTTAAAACAAGACACAGTTAAGTCAGAAAATGAAGACTTTGATAAGGCAAATGAAAACTGTATGAGTCAATAAAGCTTTTGATCAGCATAATTCTCCCCAATGGCTCTAGGTAATGTGTACCATGCATATGGAGACAAAAGCAGTTTATTTATGTAACAATCTGCCCTTTCTGCCAAATAGATCTATTAACAGTTAGTTTAAAAATGACTTACATGCCACCAATTGTGACTGTTGCACAAGTGCGTTCTGGGAAGGCGGGAGTGCCTTCTCCTGGACCAGTTGCAGCTCTGATGTAGTCCACTGTCACATTAACCTGGAGGAACACAGAAACAGAAGGAGGTCAATAAATCCACTAGGTTTAAAGACAAAGTAAAGGTAAGACTAATTACAGTAATAATTACTGCTGGGAGTGATTTAAAGTCTAACTGTGTGTGTCTGTATGTTTGTCCCAGTTTTCAAGGTCACCCCCAGTCAGTGCGAATCATGTCAGGCAGATCGCCTCAGAGAACAAGTATTAACACACTCTGGATGTTTGGAACAATACATGCGCAAGAACAGATAGAACACACATAGATGTGTTGAGTGGTCTCAACACATCTCCCTGGAGACAAACTCCACTCCAGCTAGCCTAAGGATTCAATTTTGTCACTTGGCTCTGTATGTGCGCGTACATGTGTATTGCACATAAAGGCAAATGAGATGAGGAAAGCCTTCTTTGTAGCCCAGGCACTGGAAGAAAGTGCTAACAGTGGGGATGGAGTCATGCTGGTACACACAATCAACAGTTTAAGAGTTATGCGTCAATGATTTCAGAAAAACTTGAAAGGAGAAAACATTTTGTGGGAATCTGGCTCTGCGTCGCAGCATTTCATCATAGCTTCAGCAGAAGCCAAACAGGAATACAGACAGGCCTGTTACGAGCACATGAAAGAGACAGCAACCAGAACATTGAATGACATCAGCTTTTCATTAGATGAACAGGACAAGGACACCGTGACACATGCAGAGAAAGACAAGTTCCTGTCGAGTGAGAATATGTCAAAGTATGAAAAAGTTAAATGATACTTCAGAAAATTATACTACAAAATGATTATTTTTTTAAGCTAAAATCACTGGGATGTTTGTGACTAAAGAACAAAATGAGAGGAAATGAAACAAAAAAATAAGATAAGGATGACAGGAAACAGGTGATTTTATGAGAAACACAAAAGCACACAGTCAGAAACGCAAAATAAAGACATAATCCTGGGTGCCATAACCTGTGAAATCAAAACTGAAGTGGTTCCCCATTTAGTGAGGTGATGACGGATTCTAAACTTTGACCAAGCAATGTTAGATTAGAGGAGTTCCTACCCCATTCTCCATGGGCCATCTAACTGATTTCCTGATAAGGCAAAGCTATCTGTAAGAACCCCCCCAGAGGAAAGTGAGACAGAGGGGGAGAGGCAGTGGATGGATTAGAAAGTGGGAGGGAGGGAGGGGGCATAAGGACAAGGACAGCAGGAGAAGTGTGAAACAAAACGCTTTGCTGTGCTGAGGCAACAAAGCAACATGAAAAAGCTTGGTTCACCCTGAAAACATGTCTCTAGCATGACTGGTCACTTTACAGATGTGTGAACAGTGAATTTAGTATGATTTGTCCTGAATGTAATATATCAACTATAGTATAAATCAATATATACCATAGTAGTATATGGTCAAATACATGCATGTCAAATATAAATGTTTAATTCCTCCTTATATGACACTTGTGTGCCTACCTGGGCTCAGTAATGAGGATAATCTTCATTTTTTTATGTGACCTACTATTAAGAGGAAATGGGTAAGACTGAAGAATAGGGAATACATATTTGTCATTCACCAGTTGCTTATGAGCGGATGCATTGGTTTTGTATTGGCTCTTTATTAGTCAGGTTAGGAAACATGACTGGGTGTCAAATTATAAATATAACAGGTATGAAAAGGAGACTTAATTTGAAGTTATTTGGATGCCATTTATAGTTATCAGTACAAATTCATTAAATGTTAATATGTGTTCCCTAATCTAAAGTGTTACCCTTTTATAAATAAATACAATAAAAATTAAAAAGTACACTGGTATTTTACAGTATGTGGGACATTTGTGGCATTAATGTTGCTAGGTTAGCAGGCATATTCAAGTCTGTTTACAGTGATTCTTTGGAATTTGCCAGCACTAGAAGAGTATGGTTTCTCCACTTTAACCTGCAGCAGTTTATAGACATGTTACGATACCACAAATGAGGAAAGCAAAATATACACACTACCATGTGACTGAAAACCCATTCAGATCACCAGCTCCTATCTTTAATACAATACAATAATTCTCAGATGGTCCATTTGCATACAAAAACTCTTTGTATGCAAACTGTTTTACAGTCGAGCAAATGTGAAGATGGTGTATGTTCCAGTAATGAGTGTCTTCCACTTTCACAGCTGATTGGACTATCTCATAGTTGAAATAGTTAAGATACTAAATCATAATTTTGCCAGTTTGATCCTTCTCTGGCCAACTTTTGTTTCACATCAGAGCCATGTCTCTCTGACCACGTTTCCAGTCTCATATCTACTATGACATTTCAGACAGTCGAAACATTCCCAAACATACAATTAAAACAGTTGCGGGGTGAGAGATACTTTTTACATTTTGTGTATTGCAAATGGCCTACATGGTTCTTGCATGACAGATTAGTTCATTTTATTGCATTTGGGTAACTTATCCTGCTTACGTGGTCTTGATCTTTAAATTCCAAAGTGCTGAGAGAGAATTGAGTCGTGTAGCTAGTGTGTCCTTTCCTTGAAGTTTGGCTGAAACTACCTATAGATTACAAACAATATCTTATCTGTTGCTAAGAAACCTGACGTGGACAGTGGTGTGAGGTGTGACAAGTATAAAACTCAGTGTTTTCAGCCCTTTGAGTGCTCTTCTCACAGAGAGATGAATCCCTAAGATTTTTCAGTGCATTGCTTGAATAAATAAAAAAAACAAGACTTCATAACCTTTTTGAGTATGGTGGCATTCTTTTTAACCCACACAGGACCACAAAGTTACTGATTTGGCGGGATATGTTTAGGTCTTGAAGAAGCCAAGAAAAGTAATAACTGATGATTTACATAAAGTGTGCAAAAGTAATTAAGGTGTGGTAAAAAGAAGAGTTTGTGTGCATGTACAGAGGTGTTCAAGTTAACTCTGTGTTTTTAGCAAGTAATAACCACAACTTGCAATAATTTAATTGACTGAGATGTGTGCTGTAAGGATAAAATCCTCAGGTTAGGACAGAGCCAGGTGAAAAACAAAAGTAGGAGGAGAATAGGAAGCTCCATCTGGATTTTGAACCACGGGACCTGGTGACGCTCACCTAGGTCTATATGCTTTTCATCTGCTTGAGAGCACACATGGCAAGCTTTCCCCCAAACAGTCTCACTTTCACAAATACACACCACATCAAATACCCAAAAGTGCACGTGGCATTCTCTGTGCATGAACACACTCACGCACATGCACACCCATAAGAGGGGAAAACTCTGGCGCTAACATTCCTACACAAGCAGCCGCATAACAGGAGCCACTTTGAGCATGCAGGATTATCCGAATGTGCTCAACCCTGATAAGTGGCTTAATGCAACATTTCCATTGGACTTTTTTTCTGCTGAGGCTGAGACCCAGGCACACAAGAAGCACTACTTATAAAGTTAGTCAAATCAAGCTTTTTGGGATTATGTCACTATGAGGGGGTGCAATTTCAATAAGGGTGGGGGATATATACACAAGAGTGAGACAAGAGAAACAGACAGACATAGAATGACACAATGAGAAGAAAGATTGATATTTAGCTACAGTTCAAATGAATGGGTTAATTTCCTACATAAAGTAACAGCAAAATAAACTGCCTATAATCCCAAAAACACATTGAAATATCTCCTAATTTTCTCCTCTTTGTGTTGTTCTGGATATTAAATGTATCACCAGTGATATTAATAAAGCCTGAAGCACTTCTGAAGGCTTCCATTACGACCTGCTGCTGTGAAGTTTTATTTCAAAGGCCAGACCAGGTATTGCACCAATTCTTTTCTGCTTCTAAGACTTATGAAGTATAAAGTGAGCTTGTCCCAAAAAAGGAAAAAAAAAAGTCTTTGAATATGGATATTAGATATGCTTTAGTAAAGATCAAAAGCACCATGCTCTCCATATAGAGATAAGGAAGAGTGGTTTCATAGAAAAAAAAAAGCATTTAATGTAGCTTTATTCTCCTAAAATGGAGCAGTGGCATTAGCGATTAGGGCTGTAGCTCGACACACTCAGAAGACTCGTAGTTTAATGCTTAGTCACGTCCTAGAAGGTTTAGTCAGGGGAAAATCTGGTTGTTTCTCCAATCATGCCACGTTTGGGAGTCACTGACAGTCAGATTTGAAAAATATTATTTTCAAAAGGGCAGACGTGGGGAATACCTGACAACTGAGGGGGATGATTAACTTTTGTGAAACCCAGTCTGAGCTAGAGGACACAGTGTCAATGACAGTGCAGTCAAGACCTCTGCACAGGGCTGATCCTTCCCCTTTTGTCTTTCAGGGAAAACGCAGAACACAAACACTTTTCCATTTTAAACCCACCAGGTCAAGCCCCAATTACGCCACCTCTGTGGCAAAACATCTCTGTATCCCTTTTGTGTCAAAAAGAGAAAAAAAAAAGTAAAAAAGATTAAAGTGGAGCACACTGGAGCAGAATTTCAATGAAAGCAGTGTCTTAAAGTCTTCAAGTAATGCATACCGCTCCAAATCTGTCTCCATAGGGCTTAGTGTTCAGAAACAGGATGACAGCAAGTGGGTTGATTCAAGTCCTCTGCTTGTTGCAGATTAACATGTGTACATTACCATGTGTATAGAGCTTAAAAACTCACACAGACCAATGTAGTGTATATTTACATTAAAGGTGAAGTCCATGAGGTTGTGAATCCAAATTCACCCATAGCAGAAAATGTGATGATTTTATTTCTTGTCATCAAGGTAGCTGAATGGTGAAGTTTGTACTATTAGATCCTGCAACACTTTTAGGACATGCCATTATTAAAACTAGAAAGAGTGTATTCCTCCACCGAAGTATTGTTAATCATGGCATGTGTCACAATCAAAAACAAATTTGCACCATTATGTGCACCAGCTGTGACATCCCAGAGCTCTTCTGTTATTCATTTTGCAGAGTGAGGACACAGACCTTCATATTCTAAAAGTAGTGTTGCATGCTACACAGTAAATACTGTGCATACTGCAGCTTTTATCCTGGCACTGTAAGAGGCTGCAAATACTAGTTTTGTCTTGCCACCTGTCCAAAACTAATCACTTAAGTGAAATGTGGCGCAGCAGTGACAGAACGAAGCCCTGCTGTAAAATGTGAATCTACAGTTTCAGAAACAGGGAGAAACCAAAAGCAACATGCTAGATAATGTGACAGATGACACGTCAACTGTGTGACTCTGTATTGCTGCCCAAAGTATTCATAAAAAACATACAGTAACACTGCAGTGGTTACAGAGAGGAAGCAGATGTCTCGCTTTGACTCTCTGAACTCAGCTGTTGTTCAAGTCTGAGCCCAACTCCTCCAGACTTGCAGTAGCGACACACAATGATGCTCTATGTTAGAGTAACAGTAGGACCAGCATAAAGATTTTGTCTTTACAGAAATCTGGTGTTTTCAAAAACTATATCAGTAACTGAGGCTTTAAAATGTGTGTAGGCAATGTATAAATCACTAAAGAAGACAGTTGACATAATAATAAACCTTCCCTGCAGAGTTCTGTGCTCTGCTGGGTAAGTTTTCCAGTTTTCTATTAAATGTCATATTAGATTTAAAAATGGCTTAATGAAGTAATGAATTAATTAATGAGAACAGGCTTTCTGAAAAGTAGTTTATGATCTATACAGGCTGTCAAACTGCTTTTAATTAATTAAAAAAAGGTCTGCCCCGTCATGCATTCATCTTTTCCTGGCGTTTTAAGTTTTATTATGGTATTGGATCAAGATACTTGCACTTATCAAGTCATAATTTTGGTATCGTGACACCCCAACTCTAAAATGCAGAGAGGCACACACAAACATGTAGCAGTTCATTTTGTAGACACTGTGATGGCCCTCTGCTCTATGGGTCCTTGAGTACTGTGAGTGTTGTGTGCAGGGTCCTCGGGGTGGAAACACAATCCCAGCGCACCTGGTCAGTTGCTGGGCGAGGTTCAACAGAGTCACCTTGTTTAGTTATTGATTTTGTTATTTACTGATATAAATCTGCACCACATGTCCAACAACTGACACAGTGAGTTAAACATTTGCCACTTTTCCTTATTTCTTGTTTACATTATCTGCACTATTAACTTGTAAGTAAATGCACTTAAATTACATTTCCGTTCTGCCTCTCCTTTGTTTTGTTGCAGCTCTGAATAAAATACAGCATGTGCACTGTACATAGTAGTTGCATATATGGAGAGAACAAGGTCATGAAACAATCTCTGAATACATTGTAGAGCATACCTGTGTGTAGAGCTGTTCATATGTGATAAAGATCATCTCAAGTATTTTCATGCCCTTTATAAACAGAGACTGCACATCAAACACATAGTTTTGATCAAACTTAAAACAACATGGGCCAAAGGGGAGCAGCCAATTTTAGTGGGGAATTTACTAACAAGAAGCAAAATAATGAACATGGACACAGTGAGTTCATTTCAACAACAACCTGCCTTCTACCAAGACCAGCACAAATTAGTGCACAGCCAGATTGTACCAAGACAGTAAAGATCAAGGTGTGTGCATAAACACAGCGCAGTGACAGCTTGTGACAAACACAGGTTGCACATGTTGCTCTCAGAAAACAGACTAAGCGAGGCAGCAGAAGGAGGAGTCTTCAGCAATACGACTGGAGGTGGTAATTGAGTAATCTTACAGTGGCCTAAAATACTTTGAAATCATGTTGCCTATTCTGTCTGCACATGCAAGGTAAATACAGAAGGGATCAGCTTACAGTACAGGGCTGTTAAATTTCACAGGGGAAATTAAATAAGCTGGCTATGTGCACTGAGCAAAGGGGAAACACTGTAAAGTCATATTACACAATGTCTGTATATAACCATGCAAGATGCTTAAAAAAATGTCATTAAGATGAAAAGTGAATGTATTTCATTTGAGTCTATGGCAAGAAGCTTTGTGACATTACAACAAACCAGAGATAATTAACTTTTTCCCCTTTTTGCTTCTTAAGTGTCCTGATAATTTGGTAACAAATATGTCTGTGCTCTCTTTCCAATAATTTGTGGGTTAAATAATGGTGCAATTAGCAGTACTGTTCACTGCAACACTTAATAGATCATGTCACACCATTTGTTTAAATACTCTCCTCCCCCAAAACTGAGGTCTGAATGTGAAATTTATAAATACAGTACATATGCAATTAGGTAAGGTGCAAAATTCACTGTGTCCTCACCTAATTTGTGCTACATCTCACTAGTAAATCTCAACAGAATTTGCCAGAAATGCCAAAGGAGGGTTTGTGCTGGCACAAAACATGAGTAAATCTGGCCCCAACTCCCACTGACACATACAGGATCATTCAAACTTTCCACTCTGATAATGACTACCAACTGCAATTTGCCTAAGGCACAAAAATTTTAGCTGAGTTGACTTTTGAAACACCCTAGAGTCTAAATAAGCTGTACTGGGAAATCAAACCTGGTGTAAAACGGCACAAATCAATCTGAGTAACATCAAATATAGTCTGTGTATTTGTGTTGTTTATGACAAGTACACAATATCTGAAATAAATATGTAAATACATAAACAATACTGCATCTCATACTGTATGCACTGTTTATGACATACCACATTTAATTTTACTATCCTTGTTTCAATATGTTTTATTCACACAAACACACACACACACATATATAAAACACAAGTCACTGTGTTTTAATGCAACCGATCCAACATGGTACTTCAATATGTACCAATCATCATATGGCTAAATACAAAGTTTGGTATTACAAATAAGATACACACAATTCCATGTCATGCTATCCTCATATTTATTACATTTTCTCTTGTCAATACTGTCGTCTTCCTATTCACCAGAAACACTCACTCATTATCCCTAAACACAAACACCACAAATAAACAGTAGAATCATTATTCTCGCTTCACTCGTCAAAAGCCAGCTTACGGCTGAATTTTCTGTCATTAAAAAAACATTAATGGGGATGATTAAAATGACTGTGATGAGAGTCTGGGACAGGGATATGAATCTCATTCCTGTATTGAATGCCAAGAGAAAGTCTCTTGGCTTTGAGTTGGTGAATGTTCTTGTGCTTACTGGGCTGTAAACACAAACTGCACATCTATTTTAACTCTGTAACCTGTAAAGTGTGTGAAATGGGAACATTTGCCCTATCCATTATCTGGGCACTGCGGATCCCTGTATAACAGTTCAATACTTTTTCAGCTCAACACACGTGCAAGCTGAGAAAGTGGTAATTTTCAAAGCTTCAAACCTCACATTTGGAAATCACAACGTGTTGTAAAACAACATTAAATCATAATCATGACAGAACTTGTCTGTATCAGTATGAAGGAAAACTTTTTTTTTAAATCAAGGTGTACTTTCATATTTTCATAGAGATTCTGCAAAGCTTTCAATCTTTCCCAGTGTGGTTCTCAGAACAATGAAACTCAGGAAATGACAAGTGTTAGAGCCAGTAGGAAAAGCATTGCCAATCATTCATCTCAGCGGACACCAGCCCTGGGCATGCCTTTTTATCCCAAAGCCTTTACAGCAGTGGAGGAGGGAAAAAAAAAAAAAAAATCAGTGACAAAAATAGAGGCATCATTTTTCTGATTAACTGAAAGGAGCATGCAGAAAAACAGTCCAACTATTGTTTAAAAAAAAAAAAAAAAAAAAAAATGTTTGCACTCTAAACTTTATTTTAACAACTAAAGCCCAGTTTGCTATGAATCTGTTCAAAATCAGTACTGCATTGTAGTAGAACAATGAAGTAAAAAATCTGAAAACTAAACCTCATTTCATTAGTTCATTGAGTCAAAGTCAATACTGAAAGGCAGAATTCCAAGCTGTGTGTGTCCGCAGAGTTCTCAGTGTTGGCTTCTCTTGGGCCACATGTGTGTAAATCATATCAGCCCCCAAGGTGTATACCCGTGGTAGATCAATAGACACGAGAGGGGAAATCAACACCGCTTGTTTAAAGGGAGCGTCCGGGCCAATACCAAGCCCCAGGGCATCTACCGAAAGTGCATGCTATTCACACCGAGAGATGGAGAGAAACAGATGTGTTCCTAAGGCTCAGAAATGAGTGCTTGCTTGCATTATGCATTTAAGGATGAGGAAAATGACTGTTTGGAGTTACAGTTTAATTCCTCAAAAGCTTATTAGAGGTAATCGTATTACTTCACATATTGGTATACATATTGATACACAGAGACAGTAAGAGGGGGATTTGCTGCTATGCAAGCCACTGGTTCTTACCTTTTTTCCAATGAGCTTCTTCCTCAAGAACTCACGTGCCTCAAACATGTACGGGATGTCGTAGAGTGGGCGGAAACGTTTGTCTTTGTCCTTGTTCTTCTCCTGAAGAGTGAGGAGAAATGAAAAGGAATATGGAGAAAGAGGGGAGGGAAATGGATAGAGAAAGAAAAACGGAAGGTTATTCACATTGCACTTTCAAAAAGGTGTGCGTCTACACCTTTTACATTCCACCTGCAAATACAGACTGACTTTTAAAAAGAAGAGATTAACATATCCAATGTCCACTACGCTCAGCTGCAACTAGCCAAGACAAAGACATCTCAAACACATGCACAGAGGTGAGCAGACAGCCTATACATACACATGGTGCATACAAAGATGTAACCACATGTACGCTCACACAGCTGCACACGCAAAACTTCCTTCAATACAATCAACCACTCTCTGACAGGAGCAGGCTGCAAATAGAACCTATTTGCATTTTTAAAAAGGAGGCTGAGGTTTGTGTTGCTCCAAGAATAAAGAGACAAACAGACACTCAGTGACAGGTGCCGTTTTTGTAGAGGTGGAATGAAAAAAAAAAAAATCATTGAGCAAATGACAATGACTCAGTGGGAAAATAAACGACAGGCTCTAAGAGGACGACTATGATGACATGCTATGAATGACAATGTCGGCATGCTCGCCAGCCCTGCTCCTCCCACATTCTTCTATGAACGCCATCATTATCTGTCATACAAACACAAGTAACACTCTTCCAAATGAACACACATGGTTGGATTAATTCCTCATTTCCTCTACTCTTCAATGGTTTTGATTCATTTTTAATGGCTCTTCAGTTGGTTGGAGCTGCCAGGTGTGGCACAAAGCTGGGCAGATGGATGTGGAGAGAAGACACATGGGAAGAATAGGGGATGCAAGTGTGTGTGGGTGCGTGTGTGTGTGTGTGTCATGTACTCATGGCTGTGTCAAACTCTTTAGGAAAATTCCACTGGCGTTCACCTACACCAAAAAATGTTTCAAAGATGACAGGGCTTGCATTCAAAATACTGTTGCTATTTTGAATAAGGCTCAACATGACTGCACAGGAGTCCCATTGGATTAGCCCTAGTAAGAGAGCTTTGAAAAATGCCAAGTCTACCAGCCAACTGAGTTCCTTTAACCTTGGCAAGACAGTAATAACCTTTAAGTTTAATAGCTTTTTCTCATTCTTTTCTTACTCGCTCCCATTCCTCTTAACTTTCAGGAGCCGCGTCAGCACAGCGTGGAACCTCGAAGGTGAGGTAATCTCACACATGGCCAGTGAAAATCCCCTACCACTCAGCCAAAAACTGATGTCCTCCATTTTTTGTCAGCCAGGGCTTATTGTCAGGGTCTTTCATCCCTACAAAGTGACTTGCAGGGGGATGATGGGGCCTTTTAGGAGGACTGCCAATTGGAATTCCTTCATTTTTGCACCTGAGCAGTTAACTTATTGCTCCATGTCTGGGTATGTGTAAATTAATACTAACATGTGAACCATGTTTGGACTAAAGTCCACTTTATCGAGAAGATTTTGAAAACTGTATTACATTTAGACAATTCCCTAGCCACAAGCGAGTTGAGTCCTAAGGATCTTTAAAGCACAGCTTAATCATAATACAGCATTTTTGGAGCCATTAGGCATCTGCAGTCGAAATAACAACGTTTTCATTGAGGAGAAAGTGAAGAATGAACAGAAAAGAAGACGTGAAGACCAGAAAAGGAAAAATCATGTCTAACTAATAAGGTGTTTCACGGTGGAGAGGAACCATGTCACTGAGGGCGAAGAGTGTAAATGTCAGCACTCTATGCCAATTAGGTGCAGGAAGTGGTGAAGCAGACAGGGAGGACGAAAGGTACTACTCTTCCATCCTACAGAAGTCTAATGGGAATGGAGTTACACTGAACAGAAGGTGAAATGGTGTAAAGACAAGAAAATGACAATTAGGAAACATTTCAACCACGGAAGTCGAGAAGAACACGCTGATCATTACGTTCTTCAGACCAAGATGAGGGTCAGGTGTAGTGTAGCCATCCAACTTCAACATCGTCTCACTATTGGCAAGTAAAAGGTGAGGATTGTTTGAAAATAAATGAATAAAACAAGTTTTTTTTCTTAAATAGCGTCCACTAAGAGCTTAAAACCACCATAAAATCAATGCCTCCAATTCATTGCAACTATTGTTCAATATCTTACAATGGACCTAGTGCACATTGTGTTGTAGCCACAAAGGGGAGCCAAATCATTTGCTGTTTTTCCAACAATTAAGTGGTGTTTAACTGAGAGTTAAACACCATTTGAAAGGTTGGTAAGTAAATGTGCCCCCTGCCACTTAAATCAAACACACAAATCTCTTCTACCTTGGAGAGTGTGTTAAAATGAAGATGGTCACAAGTATAGTTATGTTACTACAGTACTGATTTTTAACAAGCCCCTGGACAAAGAGACAACACTAGTATTATGACACAAATTAACAAAATAAACCCTGCACATCATTCTCAAACTGTTGTTATGCAGTAGCAGTAAGGTTAAAAAAGAAGAGTTGGATATAACCATGTCTCAACCATGACCCAATAACAAGAGTTTGTTCTCACCATCCTCAGGGAGAGTTCTGTTCTATTTGGGGTAAATTCCCTTCATTCCAAATTACCCGCTACCGCTCAGGAATCGTCTTTGACTATTGCAAAGGCATGGCGCTAGCTGGGTGGTACAGTGTCGCAGGGCTGCAGGGGCTAGCCAGCAAATGTGTGGATGCTACTGCTAGAAGCATTTGCAGCCTCTGAAACATCAAATGTGAAATTATGACTCAGGAATATGTCATGCTTGCTGATGTGCAGCTGTAGACTCATCCAGGGTGTACCCTGCCACCGCTCAAGTCAGCTGGGATAGGCTCCAGCACCCCCCCCCAACCCTCACGAGGATTAAAGGGTAGAATATGGATGGATGGTAAAAAATATATATGTACAGTATTAGACCCTAATTTTATACTTTACTTGTAAGCAGAGAGTGACCATTTGTAGACAGATTAAATTTTCAAACAAGAAATGGACAAGAGTGTGCATGCTGCATCTCACACACAGAGGACATTTTATTTACCTAACCTAACCTTAACAACAATCTGCCTTATAATATTACATTACTCAGTGTTAACACATTAAATGGCTGAAAGGAAAAACAGAACCATGCGCATCCTGAAACAAGAGAATCTGATACTGCAATGCAAAACCAAATTAGTACTTGATCAAGTAATTTCTAAATTAACAAGATGATCCCACCATAGACTATAATCAATACAAAGTGAACAAAAAGGTACTGTGATGTCACAGACAGGTTTTTGCACTATTGTTTTAAAGCCAGGAGTTTGCATTTTGGTTTTTCATTGGCTTCATGGGTACTTGTTGACAAAAGGGCCTGAGGTACAGGAGTACAAGGGGTCATGAGTGAGCCAGTGCTGAACAATAGCTTACTGATTTAGTAAAACATCAAGCATTTGCATAGCCAAGTCATTCTACAGAACTCTTAGAACGTTTTAACCATGACTGCAGTCAAGGTACAGGTCACAGAAAAAAAAAAAAAAAATCATCATTTTCAATAAACATGGGGTGCAGAAGTCTGATTCAGCAGGCAAGTGTCATGCACGCTCAATTAAAGCCAACACAGTAAAAAAAATCAAAGTGTTCTATTTGTTTTACACAGAAATGGAGAAATTATTTAAAGATGGACCGGCAGAACCCTTATCAAAGGGCTGGGCCTTTTTGCCACAGCACCTAGTAGCTATCAGCGATGCTCCATTTTAACATACTTCCACTTTGGCCTCACTTTAGAGCCCAGGTCCATGTCCAATGTACGTCCTAACAGACAAAAGAGTGACTTGTTTTTTTTCCTATATTTTCAAACAAAAACCATAGTTTGCATGAAAATAATAGACAAAACTTCCATGACATCACACACAGGTTTTTTAAGAGCAATTTTGGAAGCATAAATGTGTCTGTGAAGATTCTCAGTCATCCAGGTCATAGTATCCAAGGCGTGTGGTTTTTTCTTCCATCGACTGGA
>JAQQAE010005366.1:0-17706 GCA_029823295.1 Pseudamia nigra | reverse complement strand
CTTTGAGTCCATCTCATGAAAAATGGGATCAAAAACAAAAGTGTTGCGTTTATATTTTTGTTGAGTGTATGTGACAAAACTAGAGTACAGAAGAATTATGCTTTGCAGTCTATATCTTGTAATTCATTCAGCCTAATTAAGGAGGAGGTTGGGGGGGGGTTATTTTTTGGATCTGCAGGCAAGCGATGGTTGTGTGTGGCAATAGCGTGGCAAGATGAAAGGGGAAGGCTTGAGTCTTTAAAGCTACAGATGATTATGGGTGTGTAAGGCCAGAATGATGGTGACTGGACAGAAAAGTGGGCATGGACTTCTGCACCTGCCTGAACTATGCGCAGGCTTCATTTTACAATAAGACAATGATCAATGGGAGACCTGAATGCAGTGGTGTCATGATGCATTTGGAAGGAGAAACACACTGGAAAATGTTTATGTTCAATTTAAAAAAAAATAAATAAATTAAAAAAAAAAAAAAAGGAAACAGCATTCGTCTCATTTTAAATAGCTGTACCAAATTATTGGTATTTCACTGTGGCGACCCCTGAGGGGACCAGTCGAAAGGAGAAGAAGAAGAACCACCTTGTAATGTTCAGGAAAATGAAGTGCATGTTAATAAATTAACTGTAAAAATACTGAGTAAACTTATTTAAAAGTAGTATTAGTCAGTAGTAATTCAATTTAATAAGTTGCAATGTGTTGGGGCCCTTCTGTGTGGAGTTTGCATGTTCTCCCCGTGTCTGTGTGGGTTCTCGCCAGGTTCTCCAGCTTCCTCCCACAACCAAAAGCATGCACTAGGGGGTTAGGTTAATTGGCCGCTAAATTGTCATAGGCATGAATGTGAGTGTGAACGGTTGTCTGTCTCTATGCGTCAGCCCTGCGATGAACTGGCGACTCATCCAGGGTGTACCCTGCCTTCGCTCAAGTCAGCTGGGATAGGCTCCAGCATCCCCCCATGACCCTCACGAGGGTTAAGGGGTAGAAATTGGATGGATGGATGGATGGATGGGTGTTTGCTTCTAATTTGGGTTTGTCAGTCAGTGTGGCCAAAACATCATACCTTTTTTCATTGTTTTAAACAATTTATCAACTTAAACTGTCCAAACGTTTGACTGTTGGATTTAGTTCCTTTTGATTTAAACTAAGTTCTTATTATAGCGATAAAACCAAAACGTTTCAACACCGTTCTTCATCATCATCAGTCAACGTACGATGTAAAATAAAGAGATCATAATCACAGTAATTGTTGTTTTACCCCCAGGCTTTAATGATTAAGTCCAACCAAAGGGGCAATGACTGGGAAAAAAAAAAAAAAAAACAGTGAAATGATTACATAAGAGTCTTTTAGCCTCGAGCTTAATGCTGTAACCAAGCACAAATATTTCATCCGTGTGCCCCCAGAAGCATGCGTTTCCCAGAAGACCAAAAACAGAGGAACACACACGGCTCTTATCAGAACCCCCACACCCTTGGTCCTGCAGTGTGTAACAGGGAGAGCGATCCCAAACCACATTCCTCAGTCCAGATGGCTTTGTTCAGGCTCCATGGAAACCTCACACTCCTCAAATCCACCCGGGAGGACACAGCGCTCACACCAACAGCCTCTCTCTTTCAGACATTGATGTTTTTACAAACAGAGAAAGTTCAGATAGTATAGAAAAATGCAAACCAAAGAAAATAATGCTGCATGATTAATATAAACTTAGACTTGAATTTCACAGCCGGCACAATTCAACTGAGGGCTCTGTTCTGTTCATTTTGTTGATACTTTTTGGATAATTTTGCCAAATATTGTTTATTTGTAAAGGTGTAGTGTGTAGGATTTAGTAGCATATAGTGGTAAACTTGCACACTAAAAACTTAATATCCCCATCCTTGCACTATCCATGCAAGTACAAACCTTACTTACAGTAGTAAATAAGAACAGGATGTAATGATTTACATCTCAAACCCATAATTTATTCCCAATAGAACATAAACAAGACATCAGATGTTGAAACTCAGAAATTTTAGCATTTCATGAAAAATATTAGATCATTCTGAATGTGACAGCAGCAACAGATCTCAAAAAAGTTGGAACAGAGGCAACAAAAGGCTGGAAAAGTAATTGGCACAAATCAAAAACAACTGGACGGGCATAAGTGGGGACAGGTTAAACCTGTTGCCAAGGTGACAAGTGTAACAAGGTTCATCAATTTGCAATAAAACTGCATCTAAATGTTGTGGAAGAATTTCAGAAAAACATTCCTCAACGTAAAATTGTAAACACTTTGAAGATCCCACCATCTACAGCGTATGATATTATCAAAAGATTCAGAGAGTCAGGAGGAAGGTCGAAGGTCAAAACACGATGCCCATGATCTTCTAGCCCTCAGGCAGCACAGCATTAAAAACAGACATGATTGCCTACTGGAAATCGGTGCATGGTCTCAGAAACACTTCCAAAAAATCATTGTCTGAACACAGTTCACCGTGCAATCCACAAATACGAGTTAAAGCTGGATCATGTAAAGAAGAAGCCATAAGCTGATTTAAAATGGCCTGAGGTATTCATCCGACCACAGAAGCGCCTCCATGTTGGTCCTGTTCCAACTTCATTTGAGATGTGTTGCGGCCATCAAATTCAAAAAGGAGCTAATATTTTCCATGAAATGGTAAAATGTCTGATATGTTGTTTATATTCAATTGGGAATAAAAACAGAGGTTTATGAGATCTGTAAATCATTGCATTTTGTTTATTTATATTTTAGGCTGGCTTGTGACTCCTAGTGACTGGATGGACTTTACATTTCTAAATGAGTGATATTTGTCCTTTCTTCGACAACCAGGCAAGTTCACTCAGATCACAGCATTACTCACAATAACTGCAATATGACTTTTTCACCTATCAATACCATATGTCCCAAACAATGTAACAAAAATCAGTGAGACTTACTGGAATAAATGTACTTTTATGTAAGCATAGATATTTATCTTTACACTGCATCGTGTGTAGGTTTGTGTGACATATTTAGAGGATGTCAATTCTAAGTTAAGACTTTCTACACAAAATTAACTCGTCCAAAAGAAACAGATAAGATAGAGGCAGCTGTTTAGTCTCGTTGCAGACTCTTTGTTAAATCAGGCTTGAGTGACAGTATGGAGATAGTGGAGCTGTTCTCGATCCAACTGAGGACAGCTTACATAAACAGAGCACTGAAATGCCCGCGAAGACAAACCCATACAAAGGCCATCATTGTGCGTGTCCTCGTCCCTGCAGGCGATCCTTTCATGTCATACAGTCGAACCAAATTAGCGTATTTTAAACAGAAAACTGCTGTGTCCCTCAACCACACATAATTTCCCACAGCTGGGTAACAAACCTGATGTTTCCCACACATTAGATCCTGAAGACAGAGCAGAAGCTCAGGAAGAGAGGTATGACCTCAATCTACCTCATTCATCTATAAACCACAAACGACCAGGCTCCAATTCAGTGTGAGAACCAAATTTTTCAGAGACACTGAAATACCCCCCCCCCCCAAAAACCTTGAACCAAAACAATCACAAACCAACAGACAAAAGAGCAAACAGGCCTCTTCAAGATTAATGCAACCTTCAGAAGTAGATCAGGGTCAAATTCCTCCATTATCAATAATTATACGGCAATTTAAACAACAAGGTCAAAAGCCAACGCAAGATTAGAGCAACAAGAAGTGGAACAAAATACCCCCGTGACCCTCGAGTAATCAGTGCAGATTAGGAAGTGGTAGGAGAGGAAAGAGAGATGAAGATGAGGTTCATTACTACAGAGAACCTCCAAATAATAATAAATTAGTCTAACGATTGAGACAGAACAGGAAAAATGACAAATGTTCTCTGGAAAAACAAAAAGGGAGTGAAATTACCTCAGTCTGTTGTAAACACTCATTAATCTACCAGTGAACTAAGGATCTAATTTCCTGCCTTCGATCCAGTTTATGCGATTTATGCTTTAAATGGGAAAAGCAAATGAGTGCATGAAGTATATGATTCGGCAATGGCCAGTTTTAAAAGGATAAATATCTGCCATTACAAGAAAACAGGACCAAAGCATATCTGTTGAGGAAAACCATGTGACTGATTTAAAGTCCTGACAAAAGCAAGTGACTAAAACTTGTGAAAAGTGTACTTTGCAAGTTGTCTCTTTCAATTGAAATCACTCCTATTATTTGATTTGCGTCTTAGGTTGTCGGAAAGGTATCATTTTAGCTCGTTTCAAGGCCTTTAATGATCATGCCCAATTCACATTTACTGCCCAGATCCAATTTTTGGTTGACAATTCTCTTTAAAATGTGTCATGTATCAGATTCTAATATGTACTGCTGATGTGGATGAACTGACCAACATGTGTAACAGAACAGATTCAACTTTCTGTGATAAACAGCTCATAAAAGACAAGTTGTTAAGCGACAACTCATACCTGTGTCTGATCACAGTGAGGTAGACAACATAACATGACAGCAATTTCATTGAAATCAGCCATATTTTACAGCAGTATGAATTATATTGACCTGTATGTGAGACTAATGGGAGGAGAAGTGTAGGGACCATCTCAACAATAACACATGGCACAAATAATATTCAATAACTTCACAATGAAGCTTTGAATGGATATGAATGTCACTATATACACGTAATATCGCCTCATAGTGACGCCACAATCCTTAGTTTAAGAGAAAAGACTTAAATTTATCAACTTTTTTTTTTGCAGTTTGTAGACGATTCCACACACTTTTCTTTCCAGGCATACAAAAGTGGCCCAAATAAGACGTAAAATGATCAGATTCCATGCGATTTGTGATGTTCACATTGGCATGAATGAGAGACCTGGGCCCCATACAGGCAAAAAAAAAAGCAAAAACAGAAAAAAAACACATAAAAATGTAGGCTTTGAGCACATTGCAGATTAAAAGGGTATATAATACATCAAATAAATGAAGGCATAGGATGGAGATGCAGACATGGAATACTGCAAGTCCTTAGATCCTTTAAATGAAAGTAGGAATATTTCATTACACAAAAAAGTGCTGTAATCAAAATTATACTGAAAGTATGATCAGTAAAACAAAGTATGAAAGCAGAAATTATGCAAAATTAATCCTGTCAGTGTTACATTATAGAATTATAGAAATAAAAAGGTACAAACTTTCAAATGAAAATGATACTGTTACATTCAACTACTGCGAGGCAGAGTGAATAATGAAGTTGAAGGAAATTCTGATTTATTGATATTTGTTTTTGTGAACTTTAGTCTTGTAGCATCTCTAGTTTCAACAGCATTTTTCATTCACGTAAAAAACATTTTTATTAAGATTAACATGACAAAGCACAGCTGAAAAAAATGTTTGAGGGCTGCACTGTATTCTTTTTGAGGATTGATCTGATTGGAAAACATGCATGAAGAAATTAAATCCATGACGCTGGGCTAAACTTACAAGAACTGGAATCAGATTTGTTTTGACCTCTTTTCTGCTGCCAAAAATCTGTAAACTGGCAATAGGACAGGTGATGAAAACACTAAGCATCCATCTTTTGTTCAAAAGCCCCAGAAAAACTGGACCTAAACAAAACAAATACATCATCTGCGATCCCATCTGCTTCACTTCAGACTGAGGAAGGCAAACTGCATCCTAAAACTCAGCAAAAGCATCAAAAGTAAACACTGTGTCTCTGAGTTCTGGAGTGTCCCGCACAGGACCCCAGCATGTGATGACTCAACATGTCAGCAACACGGGATCCTCATCTCCCATCCTGACTGCATAAACAGCAGCCGGGCCGGGCCGGGTCACATCGAAGCCTCAGATAAACAGCCTAACATCAGAGTGCTGAGGAAGCAGCCAGATCCTGCAGACGGAGGATGACGTCAGGATGGCCATCAGGAAGGGAAGGCCTCACAGATGACGTCCACAGAGTCTGTCCTCACTGTCACCAACAACCACATGCACCGCCCGTCAGAGGTGGGTAGTACTCAAGTACATTTACTCCATTACATGTAACTGAGAAGTTTTTGTGAGAAATATGTACTTCTGAGAGTAGGTGTTTTGAAGAACTGTTTACTCTTACTCAGTTACAACCGTGATGAAATAAATGGTATCTCATCACAATGAGCAGGAGTAAAATGAACAAAAAATTAAAAAACAAACAAAATGAGCACAAATCAACAAAATAATCATTAAATGAGCAAAAATAAACCGAATGAACATCAAACTTGAACCTGAAAGCAAACAGACAACAAAATGAATCAAAATGACCAAAATGGTTAATTAATTTTAAGAAAGTGAACAAAACTAAACAAATTCAAGAAAATTAGTGACAAACGTGATCAAAATAATCATGTAAATAAACAAAAATGAACAAGACATTTGTCATGGTCATGTGTCATTTTAAAGGAGACATATTGTGCAATTTCTGGCATAATATTTAAAGCTTCTGGACCCTAAAAATGAAATATGTATATGTGGTTGTAAATGCCAAAATCCCTTCAAAAGTCGGCGTTGTTTTCTTTGCTGATTTATTTTCCCTTCTCTGAACCTTAGCTGGGGAAAAAAAACAAAACAACCCTGTTTTGGTCCCTCCCTCACCCTCATCCTGATTGGTTGCTTGTTTTCTGAACGAGAGCTCACAGGGTGTGGATTATGCAAATGAGACAAGACACTGGTAGGGACTGGCCTGAAGTGAACCAGGCCGAGAGCTGAACTGAGTCCAGGTGGGCAGGGCTTAGGCCTCAGGTGATTGACAGGAGATGTGACATCACAGGTAAACTGCAGGTTTTCAGGCAGATTCAGCTGAAGCGCATCAGAAAAACTCTGTACACTATTTGTCCCGGAACTGATTGTTTTGATACTGGAACATTATTTTAGGGCCTAGTGAAAGGTTTATCATGTTTAAAAGCAGAGTAACTTGATTTTTCATGAAATGTCTCCTTTAAAACATTGGCCCTCAGAAATAAAGGATATTAAGAACTCTGTTGGACCTTTAAACATGTTTCTTGAGATTTTAATTGAATAATTCCTTGTTGCAGTCTTGAAACACATCAATGGTAGTGTTTGTTGCTCAAGATCTGTAAAAGAAAATCTGTATGAGAATGACTTCACACGCCTCTTCCTGTTTCAAAATGACCCTCGACTTTCCCAGACCACTGATGAGGTAAACTGTCATATGAAGAAATTTGGATGAAAATCAATGGGAATTAATTAGATGTGTCCAACATGAATGCCTTTCAGTGAGAGTCTGCAAACCATGCTCATGTTCTAACACAGAACTGAAACCGTTCTATTGCTCCATATTTAAAACCACTTCAAAATACAACACATTTACATTATTAAAGATACTGTAAAAAACAGACACCGCTAAAGTGGATTCACTGCTGTCTACTTTTAAGTGACATAAGCAAAATGCAGACCTCACCTTCTCCGTGACACCACTTCAGTGAAAGAATGAACGCAAATAAAGTAGCTAATCTACATCTGTCTGTGTCGTAAGCTCAGATCTCTACAGTAAACTGTTACCACATATTAGATGAAACATTTTACAGAACTGTGATCACCACTTTTTATTGAATGAAGCCTTAAAAGGGGGTCTTGTATTTTAACAAATCTCCCCAGACATGTGATAAAGCATAATAAAAACTACTTTGAATAACAGTCCTCGTCTGATGTGGCATTTCCTGACAAATTACAACTGAAAAAATCCCGGTCGAAAGCTTTCTTATTCACACTGTTTGGTGAAAAAAAATACAGATCTGTACCCATACTACCCTCTCACTGCACTTAGAATAAAACATTCTGACAATCACTGTAGCTATAATACGAGTCAGAAGTTTGGACACACCTTCTCCTTCAGTGTTTTCTCTTTATTCTTTATTATATTCAACCTTTCCTATTAATACTGAAGACATCTAAACTCTGAAACAACACATGCAGGATTATGAATGTAGTAAACAACCATGTTTTATATTTTAGATTTTTACAGGTGTACTTAGGGACACATTCAGAGTTCTTCAGATTTTTCAGATTGACGGAGATTCATCTCTTCAGGTATTGATGGACAGTCTGTTCTTTTTACTCCCTCGTTTCTTTCCATAATATGGATTTGTACAGCAGTGCACCTGTGAATTGAAAACCGTTCCTGGTGGTGAATCTGATGAGAGAATGTGGCTGATTTGGACATTCTAAAATATAATGGTAGAAAATATGTAAAATGTCACATTATGAAACACACAGATACAGGCACTAAAATTAATCTGTGAATTTAAAGTTAATAAACAAAACATCTAATTGGTTCTAGAGCTGTGCAATTATTTCTAACACAAGTAATGTCAATATCAACCAGTACAATTGAACTGTAAACTCACAAAAGGCGGCAACTTGTTTATTTTGTTGATATTTTCTTGAGAATTTTGCCATTTTTTGTTAATTTGGTGGTGAAAATAGTAAAAATTAAAAAAAAAAAAATACAGAAGATGAAGGTGTGTCCAAACTTTTGCTGACAGTGTATGTTCATTGAAATATTTGTTAGATTTCTTTATGTCAGCAAATCAATTTTGCCTGAAAACAAAACTGCCTCATAGTGACTTCTTCACTTTTCGATCACTAAAAACTTCAGTGATGCTCTAACAGTCCATTTCAGAAGAATTCCCCTGATGAAGGAAGTTCACTTTGATTACCTGGTCCGATACTAGCAGAGGAAAAAGCGCCCAAACACGCCCACACCCCTCAAAAAACACACAGCTCCCCTCACATCCCACCAAAACGCTAACGGCTGGAAAAGTGAGATGAAAACAGGAAACAGCTGTTGAGAAGAGGATTGATCTGTCAATGTGCTCACGTACTCTGAACTCTTTCCTTCCTTCTGACTTTGTCTCCTCGTGTCTTTTCATTCACACAACAAATGTCCATCAGACCCGAGTCAAACAGGTGAAAAACGCAACACCTTCTCTGACAAAAACACAAAGAGGAGCCGGTATTTTTAATTACTCACGCAATTCAATGACTTGGCAAATGTTGAAACAGAAGAAAGTTTCAATTTTAAGGTTGTTTTAGATGCTTTAAATTAGTTTATCTTTAATTTAGATTTTCTTTACTACCCACTAAATATTTGCTTATTAGCATATGTATTTATAGTGTATGGGACCTTTATTAGGAGTAGGGTAATTGGTCATTGATTAGTTGTTTGTTAGCATATGTTAATATACAGTACTGGCTCTTTGTCAGGGTTAGGGGTCACTGTTAGGGTTACGAGCACTTCATTTGGAGTGATTTACCCGTTTTCATAAACCTCTTCTTGGATGCTTCTTTTGTATCTAATTATGTTTACTCATCTTTTTGTATAAGCTGTTTCAATTCACGCTGTGTAGGGTGATTTTATGGATTTTTAGCCCTAAAATTGCCCTGATCTATTATGGAATGTGTTGCAAACCCAAACTGAAGAATGGCTGTATACACTCACTGGCCACTTCATTAGGTGGCCTTGTTAACGCAACTCTAATGGAAATATCTAATTATTGGATCACATGGCAGCAATTCAGTGCATTTATTAATGTAAACATAGTTAAGAGGACCTGCTGAAGTTTAAATCAAGCATGAGAATGAGGAAGCAAGGTGATCTACACGACTCAGGACATGACATGGTTGTTGGTGCTAGATGGGCTGGTCTCAGTATTTCACAAACTGCTGAGCTACTTGGATTTTCACACACAACTGTCTCAAAAGATTGACAGAGAATAGTCTGCAAAAGAGAAAATATCCAGTAAGCAACAGCTCTCTGGATGAAAATACCTTGTTGATGCCAGAGGAGAATGGTCAGACTGGTTGGAGATGATGGAAAGACAACATTAACTCAAATGGTAACCAGTTACAACTGAGTAATGCAGAAGAGCATCTGTAGACGTACAACATGTCAAACCTTGAAGCAGATGGACAGAAGTAGAAGAACACACACTGTGACACTCCTGTCAGTTAAGAACAGGACACCAAGGCTACAATTCACATGGACTCAGTAAAAGTAGTCAATAGAAGGCTAGAAAATGTTGCTTTGTCTCGTGACTCTTGATTTCCGCTGCCACATTTGGATGTTATAGTGACTGGCATAAGTAACATGAAAGCATGGATCCATCCTACCTTGTATCAACTCTTCAGGATGCTGGTGAGGGCACATTTTGGCACCTTCAGACCAACCTGTACATTGTTTAAATGCCACAGCCGACCATGTCCAGTACTTTATGACCACAGTGTACCAATCTTATGTCAGCTAGGATTTCCAACTCAGTACTGGCAAGGTGTACCTAATAAAGTTGCAAGTGAGTGCATTTTCAAATTTAAAAGATGTTGACCAGACACTACATGAGATATATTGTGTTTGCATAAATTTGATTTGTGCTGCAATAATTTTAGTATCAGCATGTTCCATGTCTGAATGTTTTCAGAATTGGAATTGTAATATTTATAAACATAAAGGAACAGTTTTTAAATGGCATTCAAATCATGCACAGTATATTATCACATCAAGACACTTTCATTCACTTTGCTTCCATCTGGAGTAACTGCTACTTGGTTTCATCACTGCTGGAGATGTACAGGAAGTGAGCACAATTTGTTCATGTTGCCACATCAGAAACAGTCAAACTCAAAGCTTGATGTTTCATTTTGTCTAAAAAGCCTCACTACTCTGGAATCCCATGACATTATTTTAGCCCTGGCAGCTTCAACATTTCACAGACTGGAAACACAAACACCCCCGCTATCTTGTTCCAGCAACTAATATTTTCTACTCCCATCATTTCTCAATCAGAAAAAAAAAATCCCATAGAATAATCGGACATTAACAGGGTCGCAGCTTAATGTGGTATTGCTGATCCAAAAATGTTAAAAACATAGTTGAGTCCAGTTAAAATCAAGACATAGTTGCTGATGAACTGTGAACTTGTGCAGCTGTAAAGAAAAAAATGCAGTTTTCTCTGCCAAATCAGGATGGAGACCATATGGTTTGAAAAGCTGCAGTGAGTCAAAACACATTATTCATCAGCAAATGTGACTCAGTGGATCCTGTAAAGCAAGCTGCATGTAGAGGAAATTTTCCAACACTGATACTGATCCTCTGAAACTTAAAACTCCACTGACACAAACAGAAGAGGCGATCTGAAAAGATGAATACAGAACCTTCTAAATAAACTGTAGAGCTACAATGATTTGTCAAACACAGAATCATCTACTTTGATAGACTGCAAATTCTACATGAAAAAAAAAAGTTCTGGCCATTTGCAAAGTTTTTCTTTTTCACATCTCTTTAGTAAACTAGAAAGCACTCAGAGGTGAACAAAGACCTCCACCAAGGCAGCTTAATTTCTCTTCATAGTGCAAACCTAACATCATCCTTTGAACCTACGCTCATTTCACCCATATTGTTACTGCATTAAAAAGTAATAGTGTTAAAATTATTTGACCCTCACTAGATTCTTTGACCATCAAAACCTACCAATAGCATTTCGAATCACATAATAATTTTTTCACTAGTTATTTGCCAAAAATAACTATTGAACCTATGTGCAATTGGGTGCAGCAACTGAACAGGGACACTTTGGGCAAAGTTGTGAGCAGACGGCACATTACACTTAAAAAGGAGAATATAAATATACATTTAAATTGTCATTACATATTACATTAACACTACATGTCAAGTCTTCTTCTAACTTGGGTGAAGTTCGACAGATATTCACAGATTCGACCTTCCGTGTGTGTGTGTGTGTGTGTGGGGGGGGGGGGACACATACAACCAGAATTTTAGCTCTGAAATTGTGTCAGACAGAATACACTGCTGAGGTAATATGACTCCACTCTGTAATTGTTTTTTTTTATAGGTTATGTATATTTTGCCCCTCCCCCTCTATTTCATTTACCGTGACTTCAACTTCAGCATCACTGAAGTTGCTTTTCCTTGACATTACCATGTTTATCAAGAGAATCCACTGGAGCTGGTTAATTTATGCATCTGAATGTTCATGAGTCACTTTGCATTGAGCCTTTATGGTAGATTCTGGCTGTGCAGCATGAGGCGGAGACACATATGCAAGATTCCAGACAGATCGGCATTTATAAATGATAAACTGTGCGCAGGCGCACACCTGCACAGTTTTATAAATCAGAATATTTTTTAGCATGCATCGGTTTTGGCTTTTCACCATCCTACCCAAAGTTTTATAAATGAGGCCCCAGAACATTAAAATCCAAGCACACCCAAGATACTGAGATTAAGGAACATACTCAATGACAGAACCAAATATGAAGTACGTTTTATGGGCTGCTATATTCCGTGTGGACCACACTGATTGGCCAATATCACAAACACAAATCGTCTCCTGCATGTGATTCTTTGGAAAGCTGGATGTTAATTCCACGGACTAACCCACAACAAGGCAAGGCCCCAGTTCAGACTTGGACAAAGAGCAGCTCTGTCAGATCTGTGACATAATCTGCCTCCTCTGAGAGAGCCTTGTTTTTAGTTGTACACATGATAACAGAGATGGAGGGAATCTGAGCTGTTATGCAACTCCCACACAGGAGAATGACCCCAACATGGACAGAGGTTCAGACATCTCTGTCCCACTACAGAGGATGGGACAGGAGAGGACAAAGGGTGGGATGATGTAGTAACACTAAATCACGCATTTGTTAGTTTCACAAACAAATGCATGATCCTCCGTAATTATGAGGTTAGAAAACTTAAAATGCTGCAAGTTTGCAAAGAGTCTTCAAGTACTGGTTGACAGTTCAGTAAACACTCAGAGCAGTGATCATCGACTGGGGGTCCACAGGTCACATCCAGCCGGTCAAAGCTTTCCATCCGGTTCACAGAATATTAACGAATTCAGACGAAGCAAGTAAAACTGAAGCCAATTTCAGTCATTTACAAGGTTTTGCCACACTGTCTTTCGGTGGGTTTGGTCCTCTTTTCCTGGGACCAAAAAAAAAAAAAAAAAACTACCTGGGCCGCAGAAGATAATCTTATAAGAATCACCAGCCTCAGAAACCCGGGACGGTGCTCATGAAAGACCGTTTCATCATAGTGTTTAATGGTTTTGGCAACTGCACTTGGAGACACATTCAATTTTTTTCAGAATGACTGACCTTTTCTTGGGGCATACTCACACTGTCAATCCGTGCCACGCCAAGGCATGTTTCACACCTTAAGTACGGACTGTTTGAGTAATGGAGTACACGCTTACCCCAGTGTGGTTGGAGGAGGTGGTCTATGGCTCACACGCAAATATGTGCTTGCACAGCTGACATATTTATAGCTATATAAATCTCTTTTCCTGCTCCCTCTGCATCTGCGTAATGTGATGAAACAGAAAATTACTGTCTAATATAATGTATAATCCAGTAGAAGTCTGTATGTGACCAAAAAGGACTCACATAAGCTACACAGTCAGTAATGTTGTAAATAGGTATTGTGACATGAGCGCCTGTGTAGAGACTATCTGTGCCTCGGCCTGTTTCAGAGCGGTCAGTGTGGGCGCAGACCAGTGGGGGGGGGTGTGCCCAGGTACAGCTTGAGCCAAAATAGCCCTTGTGTAAGTAGGCCCTTAAAGGGAGTACATAAAGTTTTAGAGATTTTAAGAGTAAACCAACTGTCAACACCAGATGGCAGTCTGCTGCTCTGAGAACAGATGAGGTTCTCGGAGCAAATTTCCACACACCGAGGTCCATCTACTGGTGAAAGACCAGAGGAAACTCATTGCTGACCCTCCAAAAACAAAGACATTGGGACAGAACTCTGCAATGCCATACACTGGCTTAGCTGGCATGGTCTGAAGCACATTAAAGGCTGGTGTACAGTGTGCGATTTTAGAAATGTGTGAACATGTAGGTATAGTACACTGTATGACCATTTCAGCTGCAAACACATGCAAATCAAGCATACACTGTACATTCCAACGTCCACAAGTGACTGTGCCATAGTACACTGTACAAGTGAGATTGGACAGCCAGACCCTTCCGTTTCTATCAATAATCTGCAGAAATACTGTTTTTTCCACCTCTGTGGGTTTCACTTTCTTTTTTCCTATTTCATTTTTCCCTTCTGAGTATCACCTGGCACATCTGCTCTCTCTGTCACACACACACACACATACATAGACAGGGCTCTAGTATTACTACATTTATATACCTATGGCTGCCTGTCTGCGCCTCGTGCACAATCTCTGGCCACAATCACTTGCAGGGTCTGAAATCACACAGTGTACAACAGCCTTATGAAGGCAAGACATGGCCCAAATTAACTCCTTCCAGGTGACTACTTTGTGGAATCACTTCATGTCAACTACATAATTTCATGTGTTCTTTCACAGTTTGGATGTCTGCAGTATTAATGTACAGTGTTGAAAATAAGAAGAAAAAAAAAAACACTGAGGTAGAAGGTGTGTCCAAACCTTTGACTTTTAGTGTACATATGGATTAGACCTGAGACATCTAAACGCAACAACATGTGGACCTCATAAATATGAAAGCAGCTTGTTCTTCAGTCCTTTGGGGTTCAGTTAAATATTTTATCTGTTATTACAGTGTGAGTTTCACTAACACTAAAATATTCCTACTTAGAACTGGGGTGACGTAGACACAAATGTGTCTGTGAACTGAAACAGTATTTAAGTACAATTACTGTTACTTCATAATTATAACGACTCAAGTAGAAGTACTCATAAAAACAAGTACTGGAGTGAGAGTTAAAAAAAAAAAATTTGTCATAGAAAAAGAGCCTCAATCAGTGAATACATTGCCCTCCAAAACTACTGGAGGTTAATTCCTTTATTTTTGCTGTACACTGAAAACATTAGGGTCTTTTCTTTCTCCACACTTTAGTCTTTCCATCACTTTGACAAAAGTTAATCTTTGTCTCATCAGTCCATAAATTTGTCTTAGAACTTTTCAGGCTTGTTGCCGTATTTTTTGGCAAATTCCAATGCGGCTGCACTGTGCTAATGAGTGGTATGCATCTTCTGGTGTCGCCTCTGTACTTTTGTTCCTGAAGTCCTCTGAACGGTGGCTTGTGATACCTTCACTCCTGCCCTCTGGAGGTTGTTGGTGATGTCACTGACAGTAGTTTTAGGGTTTTTCGTCACAGTTTTTACAACGTTTCTGTCATCAGCTACTGATGTTTTCCGTGGTCTACCAGTTTGACGCCTGTTGCACAGTACACCAGTGGTTTCTGTCTTCTTCAGGACATTCCCAAATGGTTGTACTGGCTATGGCCAATATTTGTGCAATGGATCCGATTGATTTTCCATCTTCTCTGAGCTTCAAAATTGCTGGCTTTTCTCCCATAGACAGCTCGCTGGTCTTCATGTTGGTTGCACATTTAACTATAAATGCAGTCTGCACAGACAAAACCCAAAGCTGAATTGTTTGAATAGTCAGTGAAGTAGGACACACCTGGGCAGCAAATCACACCTGTCAGTCACATGTTCCAATAATTTTAGTCACTTGAAAAATGTGTTGGTTCAAACAAAAGTTGCTATCTTCTAAGTTATTTAACTGATTTTGATGTAAATACCTGGAAATAGAAGGTGAAATACTGATCTCTTGTCTCATACTCATCATTTGATGTCAAACCCAAATGTTTCAGTGTACAGCAAAAATAAGGGAATTGGCCTCGCTGTTCCAACAGTGTAACTTAATGATGTGGAATATATTACAATAAGTTTGGTTCTATTTTATTGGTTATTTTTGATCATTTTCATTCATTTACTTGATTGTCATTATGTTTTCTCATTTCTCAACAAAATCAACTGAAAAAAAATTCAATGTTGTTAGTTATGTTGTACATTTTTAATTTATTTATTTGTCCTTAAATCTAGCACATTTTGTGCATATTTGTTGTGTTGTGCATCATAGTCGTCATTTGCCTTGACTGTTTTGTTACTTTTTTCATTATGTGGCATACTATTGTGTATTTTGTTGATTTTGGTTCATATGTAATGATTATGATCATTTTTGTTGTTACATTTTTGATTTACTTGATTATTTCTTTAATGTTGCTCATTTTGTTGAATATATTTTGTTAATTTTTAATTTCTGTTGTTGATAATTTTGTTGGTTATTGTTCTCATTTGTTGGATTTAACATATTCTTTTGTTTTTCATTTATTTATTCATTTTACTCATTGAGCTGTGACTATTTGTTAAATGCATGTTCAGAGCATGGAAATGAATTTGATATTAAATTTAATCCCAAGAAAGTTAAAATAATGATTATTTTATGTAAGGCAGACACAAAGTTAACTTTCCTGTCTTTAATCTGGATGGTAATTCTCTCATAATTTTAAGTCTTTGTGTGAACTTTCTATAAAGGTTAGATATAAAATACTTCATGTTATTAATGTATTTATGTGTGTAAATGTGTATGGATGTATATGTATATTCTGTTTTTTTTTGGTAGTGTCTACCAGAAAAGTACTTTGTTTGGAATACGATCAAGCACCACTAACGTGGTGCTCGGCGAAAGTCTTCCTTCCTATCAGAGCTTCGTCTTTTGTCTGGTTTGTTTTCTTACATTTATGGAGTAAACTATTCATTAAATTCCTTTTACATTGTTTAACCCAGTTATAATTAACGTCATGACGTAGTTTAAATACGGAACCCTGTAATGTTGCTAACAGGTAGCGGAGCAGCGAAGTGGAAGCGTGCTGGGCCCAAAACCCAGAGGTCGATGGATTGAATCCATCCTGCGCCAGAATTTCTCTTATTTTCTTTATCCCCGTGAGCACGAGTTGTTCACGGGAATCGCAGACACATTCTACTAGTGACTTTTAACTAAGTAATTCGAGAACATTTGAGCTTCATCGTCAAAAACGTAGGCAACAAGCATACACAGTCAAGGCTTTAAAAATTAACGGCTCAATTCAAAAGGAGTTAATGAGTCAATAAGAGACAATATTGACCATTTACACCTCCTTAATTTGCCTCCACATCTTTGGTCTGGTTTGTCTCCGCGATGAACCAGACCTCGTCAGTATCAGACAAGAAGCAGTTTGTAAGCCAGTCTCCCATTGGTACTTTTACAACAAATAACCTATTTTGCTGCCAAAGTACAAACACTGCATTTTGATCGGTACTTCTGGTGGTCTTGCGCTTAAAGTACTTTGACAGCAGCCATGGTCTTTTTTTTAAATTCTACGGACCAATCTTCTGAGTCCGATCCACATGAGGCCTCTGTTTCCACATCAGTGAAGCAACATAAACTTTCTTTCGTCTGGTTTTTCATCATCTTCAGCTGCTGCTTCTATTACTCAAGCTTGTTGTTGACCGACAAAGCCGACACATGTAGACGCCTCCCAGAAAACAGCAACAGCCTCTAGTTACGACAGAGAACCACTGCCACCAACACCATAGTGACCTGTTGACTGCAAACCAATTCCAATGAAGTTGGGACATTGGGTAAAACGTGAATAAAAACAGAATACGATTTACAGATCCTTTTCTCCTTATATTCAATTAATACACTACAAAGACAACATATTTAGTGTTCATACTGACAAGCTGCATTTCCTTTTTTGTGCAAATATTTACTCATTCTGAATTTGATGCCTGCAACACATCCCAGAAGAGCTGGGACAGGGTCATGTTTACCTCTGTGTTACATCACCTTTAAGGCGTGTGGTTTTTCTTTCATCGACTGTTCTGAAGAAGCTTCCCGGACG
>JAQQAE010005365.1:0-17709 GCA_029823295.1 Pseudamia nigra | reverse complement strand
TGCTGGGAAAGTACTGACCTCTGTGTGAGAACTGGGGGTTTGTGTATGTTTAACTAATTTCCTGAGGTGGCATGTTCATGACAAAGCCAGTTGTTAATTGCCCCAATAAAGGATACGGGAGGTTTGGTATCGTTTAAACAGGTGTTTTTGGGGTCATCTTCTTACCAAGTCTGGGGCTATATAAGAAGAATGTTTTCTGGAACATCTCCTGAGAGATGTTCATATTGGCCCGAAGTCTCTCCAGGTTTGCTTGAACCTGTATGATGCTGTCTGTTAGAATAAAACCTTTTTTATATAACTAAAGACAGTGTCATCGGAGCTATTTTCTACATCATCTTCACATGGAATGCTGTACCAGTATACGTCACAGCAACATCCCTGAAAAAGGTGTTGCTTGGAGGGCAGAATATGTGCTCCAAAACCTCTATGTAACTTTTAGCAGTAATGGTGCATTCACAGATGTGCAAGTCACCTATGCTATGGGCAATATAACACCCCCATACCATCATAGATGCTGCTTTTGAACTTTGCGCTGATAACAATCTGGGTGGTCCTTTTTTTCCTCTTTAGCCTGAAGGACACATCTGAAATGTGGACTCGTCAGACCACTGCACCCTTTTTCACTTTGCATCAGTCCATCTCAGCTGAGCTTGGGCCCCAGAGAAACTGGTGGTGTTTCTAGGTGTTGATTTATGGCTTTCACTTTGCATGGTAGAGTTTTAAGTTGCACTAGTGACGGATAGTGTTAAATGACAATAGTTTTCTGAAGTGTTCCTGAGCCCATGTGGTGATATCCTGTACAGAATGGTGTTGGTTTTTAATGCAGTGCTGCCTGAAGGATCAAAGATCACAAGCATTCAATGTTGGTTTTTGGCCTTGCCCCTTACTTGCAGAAATTTCTCCAGATTCTCTGAATCTTTTGATGATATGACTGCAGATAATGAAATCCATAAGTTCCTTGCAGCTGCACATTGAGAAATGTTCTTAAATTGCCTGACTACTTGTTCATGTCGTTCACAAAGTGGTGAGCCTCACCCCATCGTTGCTTGTGAACAACTGAGTCTTCCAGGGATTCTCCTTCAATATCCTGACATAACACATAAACCTATTTTTCTGTGGAATGTTTCAAACAGGTATTTTTTGAGCATTCCTCACCTTTCCCAGTCTTTTGTTATTCCTGTCCCAGCTCTTCTGGAACATGTTAGAGGCATCAAATTCAAAATTAGTGAATATTTGCAAAAAAAACCCAAAACAATAAAGTTTATCAGTTTGAACATTAAATATCTTGTTTTTGTACTGTATTCAACTTAATATAAGTTAAAAAGAATTTGTAAGTCATTGTATTCTGTTTTTATTTAAGTCTTACACATTCCAACTTCATTGGAATTGAGGTTTGTATTTGGCTGCTGAGAAGATCATATGGGTTCATTACAGAAACATTATTTAGTTCTTTAAAGTGAGCCAAATTTCTTGCATCTAAGCGCTGTTTCATTTTCACTCATATACAAAAGCAGGTTCAGCATAAAAATGTAACAAATATCGGAGGGTGGGGTTAATAATCAGTGGCTTCTCAGAAAATCATCCTGCTCATCTTGTACAATTTAAACAGCTGAGTGAGTGATACTGGTGCGTAAAAAATGGCTCAGCCACTGAAGAGGAAGTGAACAGACCAGTTTAAACAAGCAGACAGTGCATAATCATATACCATTCATTCAGCCTGCTACAAGATGTGGGAGAAACATGCCATTAAGAACAAAATTATTCTTGAGATCAGACTGGCCAGTTTCACCTTTAGGTCACTGCTAGTTCTTGCTGTGTAATGTCTGAAACAGAGTGATTATGGTTTTAAAAAACCAACATTTGAAAAGCACAACTGAACAATAGAACAAAAATTAAAGTGAAAAAAATGCCTTGTTTTCATTTCCCTACTGATACTAGTGGGTCATGACAGTAAAATGTTTTTGCACAAGGTTATACATTTCTTCATGCTACATTTTCCAGCGTGAGTTACTCAAAGCTTTCCTCATAACACCTATAAACAAAGCGAATTTTGAAACTAATTAAAAGCTGCACCAAAACTAGTCAGAGTGCCCAAGTTCCACACTGTCCTGTTGTGCCTCATGAGACATAACTTGGGGAGGAAATGTGCAGATCTGTGCTCAGAAAGATGTAGTAGGAGTGATTCACACATATGGGTGATGCTTACACAATAGGTAATATCCACAGTACACATAATCCAGGAGACATTAATAAACATGTTTATGAGCTTGAAGATTCCATCATTGCTGTCAGATAGAAGGGTCAAACTTGTTATACTGGTATTTAAGGTGAATTGATGGTGGTGGTTGATCGATTCATGCCAGCTACAATGAATAATAGAGGTTTGAAAAAAACTACACCTTAAAGCGCCCTTGGCATGCTCATTTGCATCACTTTCAATTTAATACCGGGGACCTCTAAATTATCTTTGCACCCATCATAACTCAAAATAGTCTGTAATTATATCAGAATGAAAACATGAGATTACAAGCAAGGAATGGATTTGCATTATTTTGAGTATCTAGTGCCGGGGAGAAGTTTAGCTCGGGAGCTTCAGTAAGTCCAGTCCAGTACGGGCTTGTGTAACTCAAAGTTTCGGAGCGCTCTCCTAATAAACAAATTACCATATTTTCCTGATTAAAAGTCGCTCTAGTATGTTAGTCGCACGAGCCAAAAAATACATAATGAAGAAGAAAAAAACGTGTATCAGTCGCTCTGCAGAACAAGTCGTGTCTGTTCGGAGCTCGAGCGCACATTCGCGCGCCTGAGCTGCACTGCGGCTCGTCTCCTCTAGCGGCTGTCAGTGTGATAAGCACCCTATAGTCAAATTTATTCAAAATATAAGTCGCTCCGATGTATTTGTCGCTCCCCTCGCCAGACTATGCAAAAAACCGCAAACTTTAATCTGGAAAATACGGTAACAGTGAACAAATGTTATTATTAGTACCCAAAATTGGAGAAATAGAACTGTGGATGCCAACCGACAGCTTTGCACACAACTTCTACTGTATGTGATGCTCATGAGTGAAACCAGGCTGACAGCAGGATCCCTGACATGGCTGTGCAGCTAGCATGACAAATCATCCACTAAGGCAATCACAACCATGATTCTGGTAAGATCAAAGGAGGTGGACTATGCGTGTATGTTAATGCGTGGTGCTCACAGAGTCAACCTGTTGACTGATACTCCTACCCTCATCTTGAGACTTCGCCCGCTGAGTTTGCTTTTGAAACTGTTACGGCTGTTTAAATTCCTCCAGAGGCTAACACTAGCCTTACAAATTCTCACGACCAAGAGTTTGCAAAGCTGGTTCCTTCCACTTGAAATGATCATCGGTGCTACTGTATGTCTGTGCTACAGAGGAGCTGGTTTACTTGCATATCATGTGGGAAAAGTCAGATCTGATCACAATTGACCAGGCAACAACGCAAGATGTGAGTAGGACCTCAATCAGTGCAGAGCGTCTGAAGACTCTGCAACTCAACACAACCAGACCTGTAGTGATTTTCACCTCTTTCACTACTTTATTTTAAAAAATGAGGTGAAATTTGTCAAGGTAGCAGCCATTTTAGTGACACATATCACTTCAAATGGAAATAGAGTCCGCTGAGCTGTTTTGCACAGCGCTAATGGATATTTTACTATTTTGCAACAAAATTTAAATTTTTTGACATTTAAAAAGGGATCATGCAGCCTGGTTCTCAAAGCAGAAATAGAAAAGAATTTACTTCTGAACTCTTAACTCTTTCCCCACCAGCAACTGCTGACATTTTGATCATTTTTACTCATCTTACAAGACGCACAGAAAATGTTCAGCTTTCCTTCAGACAAAACCATTTTACTCTAGCTTCAATTGTTCTTCTTATATCCACATTGGAAAACTGGTAATTTTCTAAATAGACTGAATTTCAAACAAAAAGCACATTTTTGTCCATAGTAAACACTTTGCATCCCTTCCTTCCAGTTTCTGTCAGATTGTTTTCTTTATTTGTTTTTTTCACCTTAAAACATTGTATTAGTTCACAAGGTACACAAAGGTGCCCCCTACATGATCACGGCAAAAACACAGCTATGTGGAAAATCTTGTCATTGGCAGGAATGAGTTAAAAATAAACAGGGTTGCCACTCTTTTCTTGAAATTGTTTTCCAGGACTTTTCCCAGACATTTTCAGCTACAACAGTATGACAGACAACTTATTGTGTCATACACTAATTCAGTACATCCCCCTTCCTCACCATGTCACACTCACAGACCAATACTAGCAACACTCTTCAACTGAATGTCGCTAGTTTTGTCTCTCGGTAGTTCTGTGGAAAAAAGAGGTCTGAACCTCACTAAATCTAGCAACAAAGTCAAATGGAAACACTGGGTTGCAGGATTGCTTTGCAAATTTGATTGGATGGTGGCGTCACATGGGACACTGTACCGGCTAGAAACAGAAAAGCGCATATACGCACAAAATGTTTAACTCATTTGGGTTCAATCACAATGCAGATAGACAGGAAAAATAATTTTCCAGGACCTTTTAAGCTTTTCCAGAACATTTGACTTTGTTCTCATTTTCCATAGCTTTTCAATGACTGAAAAATTGGTCAGTCATTTTCCAGGTTTTCCAAGACACATGGGAACCCTGACTAAATTCAATAAAAACCTAAATGAAAGAAAAAGAACTTCTAAGCTTGAATAACTAAAAATGTGTTAATTTTATATTTTTGTGTATTTTTGTACATTTAAGGGGAAAAAAATCATTTACCTTTCCCTCATCCATCGGGTTGTCACTTATGTGGACAACTGGTCCTGGGTGTGCCTTGGAGGACCTTAAAGAGAGGCAAGAGAAGACAATTGAGTGTTTTTTTCCCCTCCCGTTTAAGTTATAATGCATTACTAAAACATGAACACAAGACCGGGACATTTATTTGACTGACAGTACACAGTGATGTATAGAGAACATCAGAGGGTTAAGGTGGGGTGCAAGTGTCTTTGAACCTGCAGAAGAGTTTCACCAAGGAGGACTGAGCTGTCAATCACCGCAAGGCTCTAAAAGGCTGTTCAGCTCACTGAGTTGCTCTGTTGGTTGTGATGGATGGCTCTGTCAGCCCAAGCAGTCCCCGATAGCTACGTGTATGTGCACGTGTGTGTTGCGTGTGTCCATTTGCATGCCAGTGGAGGAGGCAGCACAAAATGCTCGGCTGCCCCCTCCTCTCCTCTCCGCCTCTGCTTTACCCTCCAGACAGCCTTATGTCAAATCTCCTCTCCCCGTGTCACGTGGCAGCAGAATTTACCTAACCTGGCCTGCCTCAAAGAGATGATGTGGGCTGAGGAATGCTAGGGAAGGTCACAGCAGGAAAAAGTGACTGTTAGAGCCTGTAACATAACCCCGATGCCAGAGAGCAAGGACAGGATGTCTGGCAAAGACAGAGGAGGGACAACACTGCAATCAGATGTAACTAATGCAAAAGGAGGCAAGGCAAAGTCTGCATTTGGCCCATGTCTGCTTTTTATGTGACATGCAAGGGCAGTGAAAAGATGATGTCCATTTAATTTTCAGCTTTAATGTATATATTTCTACTTGGGGTGCACGATTTGGTAAAAAAGTCAGATTGTGATTTGTACCGTTTGCTTAGCTGGAACTACACATATTACTCATTGAGAAATGTCAAGTCAAACAAACAAACCAGCAGAAAACATACAAAAACTTAAAAGAAACACAAGAAATTAAAAAAAAAATCCTAATGCAAGTTGTGACATTCTTCTTCCACATTTAAAAAGGGACATATTATGTTCCTTTTTAACAAGTTAATTAAATTTTCACATGTCCCCAGACTGTGAATCAGCTCAGAGCACTATAGGGATCCTTCATTCTAACATATCCTCCTGGTTTTCAGCGCTATATCAAACAGGTTGTTGTCGGGTATGCTGCTTTCACTGCAAATGAGCTCCTGTTGACCACACCCTTTTCCAATCTATGCCATGGATACCATCATGTAGACTCCCTGGTACATTATACTAAGATGTCCGGATGGTCTTGGTGGATCTGGTCATCCTGGATGATTGACTAAGGACAGTGTTTGTATATTTATGACATCACCATTGACTGCTTGTATTAGTGACACAGGGACCCTGACATCACCCATTGGTTTCTTAAGGGCCGTTTTGTGGCCAATCAGGTTGTCACTTTCTGAAAGACATTTTGGAGCCAAAAACAGGATGTAACCATATTTGGAATTGATATGCACTCATTTATCTTGTTAGTATTGGGCTGCTTCCAGTTGATTTATGACATCGCAGACCACAAGGATAACACTGCAAATTTGTACATGGTGTGATGGTTTTACACAAATGCTGAAAAGGCCACTGTATTGTCATGGAGTACAGCAAAACCACCACCACTGCTCTGTTTACCTTTCTACGTGCTGTTTGATTGATTTGGTACAGAACTCTAGCAGAAACACACAACACCTCATCCCTTTCCAGTCTGATCTGTGTACATGCAAGAGTAGATTGATTGTCAAACACATTATCTGGATGTGTTAGTCGGACTTTTAAAACTTCGATTCCAGTCAAGCTAGCACGTTTACATGTACTTTCGGGTTTTTAGGTGTCATGTAAACATACATACTATATATTCAGATATCCAAATGGGTCCAGTTATCTGAAATTGGGCTGTATGTTTTTTCTCCTGCAAGTGACAGATTTGATCATTTCACATTTGTTGTAGAGCCCCAAGACCTGTTTTATAATAGGAAAGACCTTAAAGCCTTATTTTTCACATTGTCTCCTTTAAACAGGATTTATCATTTTTCAGCAGAGGTTATGTCTTTTTTTTCCATTATTGTAAATTACATCACCCTTACAGGTGCAGTCTATGACTCACAAATAGAATTGTAAACAGTCATAGCGGTAGCTACTATGGAGCTAGCATCTGTAGCTCATATAACCACACTTTGACTGAGGAGAGACAGATTGCATTTCAGATTCCTTCAACTTGTGGTATAGGTAAAAAAAGAACAGATACTCGCTTTACAACTGTGAGTCTGTAAGCCATGTTGACAGGCAGGTTGCTTGTTTAATCATTTATATCGGTTCGCCACAAAGGATCAGCTACTAGCTAGTTACCCAACATCCAGACTGCACCTTTAAACCTACTATCTTGACCTTTAAATTGCAGCCTTTTATCATTGCATTATTACACAGGCTTATAGGGTAACTATGATCTGATGAATTGCGCAACCCTATTTTCAACTAAAACAATATTTCAAATGCAAGTCTATAAATATATTTCTTTTCCAGTACAATTTTATTTCTGCTATAAACAAAGGGCAACCGAAGGGAAGCATCCAAAGCACAGAGAGAGCGCGTTTGTGGGTGTGTGTGTGGTGTGTGTGTCTGTGTATTATAAGGTAGCAGTAAGTGGGCAGGCAGACAGTCAGTCAGTTGTCTCTATATTTAGCCTGTTAGTGCCAGAGCCTTATTACCTAAGCTCTGCTGCAGCTGGAGCTGTTGATTTATCTAATCCCTCTTCATTGCCTGTCTCTCCGCTAACAGACGTCCACAGCAGCATGAGCATGCACAAACAGACACACACAACTGCATGTCAGCACAATTAAGACACATCTTAACACCTCCCCCATTTGTAAAATCTACACCCATAACAAACCATTACACCCGCTGAATTACAAACAACAACTTGTACGCATAAAGCTTTGGCCTCATATCGAATGTGTCTTATTTCCCATCAGTTTAAGATTTCATGCGCAGTGTTCTTGCTGTTCCCCTGTGAATCGCTGTAACAAATCTGTTTTGTTAAAACCTGTTGTTACACAGTAAATAAATCTGACATGAACATATTCACAAAGTGCACAAATACACGTCCAGGCTTTGAGATAAAGAAATCACCATGGCAACAGAGGCAGGACCGGCAGAGCACAGACAGGCTTCCAAAAACCATCCATACGGTACTCTGCCACAAACACGTCTGTTAAACTGCTCCAGCACGGTGTTATACAGACATACTTGGTCCTTGCGCTGTTAATGACACCAGGGCTTCAGGGGTAAAATATCTGGGTATGTGCAAATGTAAGCGAACACATGTGTCACCTGGCATGCTTGTCTCAGTAGGTGTCTGAGATTATTCCTGCAGAATATTCACAGTCATACATCCATGCTTCCAGGTTTTGTTTTTACTTACACACATATGGTTACTGGAGTCAAACTAAATGCCCCCTGGAAAATATAACTCTTTCAGTGCATCGTAAAAGCCTAAAAATCATCACCCTCTGCACATTCCAAGCAACCAGTCACCGGTATAAACTTTTATTGTACCGCATCCGTCTTTAGAAAGCAAATACTCCTCAACCTTAGTGATTCTGTCAGTGAATTAAAGAAATGAACCATTAATGTACATGTGTGTTTACAGCACATACTAAGACTTACATAGGCACATGCTGCTGTCATTGTCTAATGGTATGGAGATGGAACAGGGGCTGTTTTGAGCAGTTCACTGTATGTTCTCAATGTAACCATATTTACATAATCAACATTAATAATTATTCAGATAAATGTCTAATTTTAGTGGCTTAAGTTAAAGACTAGTTTTGTGTCCTAAATGAATGAAACAAGATGAAATGAAAAAAACAATAGAGAAACAATGTAAAGGAGGCAAAAAGACAAATGTCCCAACAAACTAAAAGAAAAACATGGTAAAAGTTGCAAAAGGAGGGGGGAAAAAATCATAAAAATAGAAACAAAAATCACCTTAAAGACACAAAAGTGTCATAAAAGATGAAAATGACAGCGAGACACAAGACAGAAATGGCACAAAAATGTAGACTTATATAATAAATGGAAACGACACAACAAGACACAAATCGAAAATAAAATTAGGCACATATAAATGTAACAAGACATAAAACACAACTGTAGTGCCTGATTTTGTAATTTACTACTTTTTTTATTCGATTTAATGTACAGTATCTCTTTCTGAAATAAATGGATTTGCCTTGTTTGGAGTTTTGAGGCCAAGGAGACTAGTTTAGCTGGTAGCATCATTGCTTTCCTGTGTAAACTACAGAAGAGAAGTTCGGAGGTGGGGTGGGGGTGGGGGTTCTGGTGTTAAATGGTAGCTTATGTAACTCCAGGTTCCTGAGTACAGCGTTCTTCCAAGAAACAAATTAACAGTGAACAAATGTTACTGTTACTATTATTAGTGGGGCTACTGAGCCTTATGGCTAGGGTTGCCAAGCTGCTCAGGTAGCAGAGTGTGGCTTTGGCCGTGTGGGGCTCAGTTTACTGAGCAGAGCTGTGGGTGACAACCAATAATTTTATGCATAAGTGCTGTGTGACAATCATGAGTGAAACCACAGGATACACCATCCCCTGGAGCGAACACAACTATGCATTTGGTAAGAGCAAAGGAGGTGCATTGTGCATCCAGGTTAACAACAACTGGTGCTCACAAAGCCAAGCTGTTGACAGATACTGCTCCCTTCATATTGGGCCATTGACTCCTGCCAGGTTTGCTGTTCCTACAAGGGCTAATGCTAACCTAACCCTTAGCCACAGCTACAGGAAGTCCAGCACACTGTAACTTCATCCTGGGCCTCCATCCATCCATCCGTCCATTTTCTACCCCTTAATCCTCGTGAGGGTCGGGGGGGGGGGGTGCTGGAGTCCATCCCAGCCGACTTGAGCGAAGGCAGGATACACCCTGGATGAGTCGCCAGTTCATCACAGGGCTGACACATAGAGACAGACAACCATTCACACCCACATTCATGCCTCTCACAACCGAGAGTTAGTGAGACTTGTGAAACTTGAGTTGCTTCTCCAAAGGATTTTTAGAAGATAGGTAAACTGTTTTTGCACTTTCTGGCATGTTTATGATAAGCGTTCACCATTGCAACATGGTAGATAAGTCAGAAAGTATGGAAAAGCATGTCATGGGCACTTTAAGCATTGTGCAAATGATTTATCAAAAATATCCCTAAAGACAAGGTAAAAATATATATCCTGATAAATATAATTATCATAAAAGAACATATCATGACATTGATAGCTAGAAGTAGTATAATCTTCCACGATTGCAAGGTATCCAAAAAAGGCAGCATTGAATTTTTGGAAGTCTTTTCTTATAAGCAGGGCTTATCTATAAATGGTACATAATCATGACAAGTTTCAAGCAAATTGGCACACCAAATGTGAAACCAATATCCACTTTTTTAGAACATAATATTTTTTGTTTTATTAATAGCCCTACCAGGACCTTTAAACTGAGGCCCTTTGCAGTCATATCATTTTACAGGCTGATGCTGTGACTATGATGAAATAAATTGTGCAGACAGAACTGAACTAAAAACATTGTATGAGCTTCTTTAAATAACACTGCTGCATATATATAAAACACATGTGAGAGGCTTCAGCATTCAGAAACACACACAGTGCCCAGTGAGACACAGAGGAACATAAGTCGTGAACATCTGTTGTCACTGGGTGTCGTCCTCGGAGACAAAAGAGGCAGTCATCATGACAGTGTCTCTGCAGCAAAAAGGCTGCAACCGCCACTTGCAGAGGGCCATACCATATGTGAACTCATGCCAGCTCAGCACACTAATGTGTATCTATGGAAGGCTCATGTTTAAAGCAACCTTGTCATGTTTCTGCTGCAGTTTTGTGAATGCAAATTGTACAGTATGTTTGTCAGGGAAAACATACTGTACATGTGAGTGTCTTAGAAATATCAAGTCAGGTTGTATTTTTCAACTTCCATGTTTTATGTACTGTAGGTTCTAACACCACTTACAGCGATTGTGTTTTTTCTGCAAATCAAATCAATATAAAACCTCCAAAATTTGGCCTATAAATTGCGATTATATATTCCTTTTATATATACACTCAAGGAATTTAACAATGCGCCACTACATTTATGTATTTGCAAAATCACAGGTGTCATTTGTGTTGTATGCAAATGATATATGCACTCATATATTGTTATTCATTACCAATTTATGAATATCCAAACTTAATCAGATACAAAATCAACAAAAAAGGACCAAAATATGTCAAGAAATGCAAGCATGATTGAAGTAACATACTGTCTTTGCATGTAATGGTCTGTTGTGTGTGTGCCAATAATCTCTGTTGCTGTAATTGTGGGGGGTCAGAAGCAGTTTCTGAGGTGCTACAAGTAGATATATCGCTCCATGTCGTGGTTGGTCTGCTGTGTGTTGTTCCTCTGGCCAAATAATGTCAGTGTAAGCACCCTATGGGCATTTAGTGTTCTGGTAACTTGTCTGGTGGTCTGTCCTGCCTCCAGCATCCCAAAAGTCTGAAGCCGATCAGGTTGCCCCAGTTGTGGCATTCTTGCAGATGTCATTTTCTCTAAAGCGGTGGTGTCTTTTTATAGGGTTAGGTGTGTTTTTGATTAAAGGGTAGTCATTTGGGATTGGTTGCACAAACATATTGTGAGTTCTGCCCCAAAAGTGTGTTTTGAGACACAGGACTACTCACAATAATCAGTCAGGTGACCAAATCCCCCATATTGGGAATTATCATAAACAAATGCATGCATTTGTACAACTAGTTGTATTAGCTGAGAAACATTCTTCACAAACTGGACTAAAAATAGTACAGCATGTTGGTAAATTCCTTGACTATACTTGCACAGGCTGACCTAGTGATTATGATTCCAATGTGATTATTTGTAAAGTCCTGGTTTCCACACTTAGATGCTAAATATTACAAGCTGCAGGAAGGCAACATGTTATCCATTTATTCCCTATGGAGAGCTGCTCAGTGGTAATGAAACAAAAAACTTTTGATGTCCCACTGCAGAAGTGTACTAGTGGTTCCCCACTCCCACCTCCAGCACCTTTCCATTTGTCCAACAGCTGCTCAGACTGTGTACTACAGGTGACATCACAATTTCAGCTATTTCATTTTGATCTATCAAATAACAGTAATATTTCAGCAGTAAAATGAGGTTTATTGGATGAACAGAAAATGTGTAACATGCATCAAAATAAAATTAGTCAGGTGCATAAATTTGGGCACACCAACAGAAAAATCACATCAGTATTTAGTAAGGCCTCCTTTGGCGAAAATAACAGCCTGTAGGCACTTCCTATAGCCTCTACTGAGTGTGTGGATTCAGAATGAAGGTATTTTGGACCATTCGTCCTTACAAAACTTCATGTGACCCTTGACTTTAACAAGATTACTAGTACTGGCGCTGGCCACAAGGCCCCACAGCATGATGGAACCTCCACCAAATTTTACTGTGGGTAACGTGTTATTCTTGGAATGTTGTGTTCTTTTGCCACCATACATATTGCCCCTTGTTATGACCAAATAACAAATTTTTTGTTTCATTAGTCCACAAAACTCTATTCCAAAATTAAGCTGGCTTGTCTAAATGTGCTTTTGCATACCTTAAGTGACGCTGTTTGTGTCATGTGTACTTAAAAGCCTTCATCCACATCACTGTCCCATATAGCATATAGAGTGCACTGAATTGTTGAACAATGCACAGTGACACCATCTGCAGCAAGATGATGTTGTAGATCTTTGGTAGGTGGTCTGTGGATCATCTTTGGATGTTCTCACCATCCTTTGCCTCTGCTATTTTTTTGGTCTGCCACTTCTGCCCTTAACGTGAACTGGGCCTGTGATCTTCCATTTCCTCACTATGTTCCTCACAGTGGAAACTGATAGCTGAAATCTCTGTGATGGCTTTTTGTAGCCTTCCTCTAAACCATGGTGAACAATCTTTGTTTTCAGGTCATTTGAGAGTTGTTTTGATGGCCCCATGTTGCCACTCTTCAGAGGAGAGTCAAAGAGAAGAACAACTTGAAGTTGGCTACATTAAATACCTTTTCTAATGGTTGGATGCACCTGTATGTGAAGTTAATGGCTTAACAAGCTCACCAAATCAACGTTGTGTTCGAATTAATCAGTGCCAAGTAGATACAGGTTTTCAAATTAACAAAATGACAAGGGTGCCCAAATGTATGCACCTGTCTAATTTTGTTTTGATGCATACTGCACATTTTCTGTTCATCCAATAAACTTAATTTCACTGCTAAAATATTACTGTTTCCATCAGTTATTTGATGTATCAAAATTGCTGATCAAACACCTACTGATTTATAGATGAAAATAGTAGAAATTGTCAGGGGTGCCCAAACTTTTTCATATGACTGTAAAACATTCTAAACCTCACTGTTATAAAAACTGATAATATAAAGAGTCAATTTTGCAGCTGTAGGTGTCCTGTCATCAGTTTTACAGACATTTGTTTTATCATTGTGGTCTATGGGGAAAATGATTTCTGGGAGTGTAGCACTGGTGAATGGCCACTGGGGGAATCAGCTTCAAATTTTAGTGGCAATCCGGTTTCCACGTCTTCTGATACCTCTATGGGATCACCTGACTCTTGGATGTAAAGATTATAATTTTCAGACTTTAATTTTCAGGCCAAATGAGTTAATTGCATTACTTTGGCAAATTTTTCACCTTTCCATAATCAAACTGTATTCTCCAGTCAATAACTATAATTAAAAATATTTTTGGAGCTACATTTTAATGCTGAAGCCATATTGCTGACTTTGTAGTCCCAATCTGGAAAGGTTATTTCTCAACATGAAGCAATTGTTTTGGGGTGTAAACACAAGTAATTTCTTGCTGTGATGATCGTTTGTGTCACTATGTCGCTGAACTAAACAGACTAATTTAGTAATGTAGTGATCTGTAATTTCCATATACAGTGCCCATATTTTTTGGTCAAATTGTATATTTAAGCCTGTATAACTGAAGATCAGAGCTTCCCAAATATTTTCAGCTCAAGATCCAAAATACGTAGAAGTATGGTTTGAAACTGAGAAATCTATTGGAAACTACAGAGAAAAAAAATCTTTACTATGAACAAATCCAAGCCGTGTATTTTATGTAATATTTATTAAAAGGAAATAAGATGTATTATGACAAAGACAGAGCAGCAAAATGGACAAAATCCACAAATTCCAAAGGAAATCAGGAGAAATACATTAAATATTACACAAAATTAATCAAGAACTAACACAAAGAAAATCAAGAAAATTAACCAAAAAAAGGGAAATACTCCAAAAAATGAACAAAATAACTATATCTTGATAAAAACGAACAAAATAATCTCCATCCAAGAAGGAAAGGGATGCATGACCCATTTTGAGCCCTGACCCTAAGTTTGGGAAAGGCAGCTGTAGATGGCTTTGAGGATGTAGGATGATGTGATGCCTCCTGAGCAGCACAGACTACGAATGTCACATAAGCATGAAGACAAGTCCTCGGAAGTTAAAGATAGTCACAGGCATAAAAATTCAAAAAAGTGTTTACAATAGCTTAAGGGTCCAGCGTGGGAGAGTAGGAGAAACTGAAAGAGGACAGAACAGGAGGAGCCTGAGGCCAGCATGTTCATGTGAACTATGTGTCACAGTAAGCTGTTAACATTTTACCACTCCCCCTGCCCCAATTTCTCCCCAGCTATGTGTACGCACTGACCATCTCACTGAATCAAATCACACACAAACTGAATTTGTCTGCCACATATACATACAACATACAGGGAGAGCTACATCCCTGCTTATACAGAGCATACATCCAAACAAAGATCATGTGCACTGATTTACATGTGGCCTTATTTTGGAGGCCTTTAAAGCCTGTAGCGCTAGCTGAACTATATGGTCATGCATCAGACTATGTGTTTGTCTGTGAGTCTTTCCAGTACAGTAGCTGGGGAGTGGAGGTGTGAGTCACAGAAACACTGGGCCAGGCTGTGGGCTTGTCTCCAAATAGCAGGGCCCAGGAGATAATGACCCCAGTACGCACTACAACTCAGCCTCATTATGCCACTAACAGCAATAAAGAGGTGTAGGACACAAGGCTTTAAATTAAACATTCAAGTAATGCTTTCAATAACAATTCCAGTATTCCTAGTGCATCACTGATGATTATACAATGCAAGCCATCTTCTCTAATAACTATATACACTGCACCAAACACGTTTATAATTGTGTACCTGCTATATAAAGCATAGAAGGAACACATTATTATTCAGGCCTTCTTCTCCATATTCATCTTCTTCTGTACAAATGTTGTATTCCGAGCATTGACAGCACAAAAATTGTGAAGAACTACAAAAATGTTCCTATTCAATTCCAATGGGAAGCAGTCAAAAAAGTAAAAAAAAAAAAAAAACACACCGCAAACTGAAGCCACACAACTACATTATACAGTACTTCATCACAGAATAATGGTCAGGTGTTCTGTACAAATTTTGTGTTTGGAGCAATGATGGCATAAAAAATTGTGAAAAACTGCAAAAATTTTCCCATTCAATTCCAATGGGAAGCGGTCAGAAAAGTTACAAAACAAATCCCAATTTGGAGTCACACAGCTGCATTTACTTCATATTCATATACAGCTGACTCCATATACTTCATAACACAATGGCCAGGTCTTCTGAACAAATTCTGCAACATTTCTCCTTGCAGGGTTCTGAGAAAACTCTCACAAATTCTACATCAAAATGTGTGTAAATTCTGGGTGTAACGCGATACTACACACTTTCCAATGGGAAGTCAGAAAAGCCCCCCCCCTCCAACCCCCCAGTCCAGAGTGATGCGATGACTTAGGACTGAATCTGCTGGGAGAAGCAAGTACACTCAAAATTTCCATAAAATTTAGTAGTTTGCTTTGCAAAATCTGAGGAAAGGCCAAAAGCTTCTAAAGGAAGATCTTGTTTTGACAAAGATGCAGTGCTGCATAGTTATTTAATCAATATTTCATAATTATGAATTCTACTCTCTTCTGTGCTCTCTGTTTTTGGCCTGTAAAAAATCAAAACCAGAGTAGATTTGGTCACTAACAGGTACTTTCAGACAGATGGGGGGGTTTGGGGGGTAAATACGTACATGCCTCACAGCTGTAATTTCTGATCAATGTTCAGACTTTCCAGATGCAACTGTACTCTGTGATTCAACACGAAAACCTTTGGCTAAATGTGTCCAAAGGATCGTAAAACTGCATCAGGTGACTTGTTTACCAGTAATCTGCAAATTTGCACCTCTGCAACATCTCCTGACCCAGACCCTCACTTTTCGACTCAACAGACGAAATCTTCATACATGCATTACGATAAATTCCACATCTCATACAAGATTCTTCTTCTCTGCAAGTCCATCATGCTCTTGCCCCCCTCTCGTATCTTCCCACCCTTATACCCCATCCCATAAAACCATTTCCTCCTCCAGCAGGTTGCGGCCCATGAAGGACAGAACACTCCCCACGTACGTACAATGACATTCAAGTCTAGCTAACTAGCTTTCAATATTATCAAGCTTTATTACTTGTTTCATTATTTTTTTCCATTGTTTGCTGGTTTTAATCTATGATCACTGTTCAGCACTTTGGGTGTCTTAAAAGATGTTCGGAAAATTGAAGGTATTATTTATTAACATTATTATTACTATAACCACTAGTTCTGGTGCTTTTTTGTCCTGATTTCAGTTCCTGTAGCTTTAAAAGACCAAGATATTTGACTTGACCCCAAGATATTAATGTAATATAAAACAGTGTACAGTAAAAAAAACAGTCATACAGTAATATTTCAAGTTAAAAAAGCAGGGTGTGCAAATTTTACCCAATAAATGACTAACAAATAATCGATTATGTAATTCTCTGTCGCTCTACTTTCATCTGAACACTAAGAGCAGTTAATTTTCAGATCAAGGCCCATCCTCACTTGATGACTGGATCAGACAACGACAATAGTAGAGGCAGAGCAGCTTTTGTCTCTGGAAAGCAGCCCTCTCAACACCACAGCTGGCAGGGAGGTACAAAGAAAAAGCAAGACAATCACCTCACACCTCTCTGATCTGTATCAAAGTAAACCACAGATCCACTCGTGTGCTAGATATGCAAAAGGAGAGCGTATGTAACAAATCTCACAATCAATTCCTGGCACGGCTGCCTTCTTCACAATATCATTTGCCACAAAATTTTCTGGGTGAGTGGCTGAGGTCTGAACCCAAAGATATGGAAACTTTTCTCCAACTAATTGTGCAGAGCTGTAGTTTAGATGAAGACAATAACATGCACCAATTTGGTTATGAATAAGTAATAATGTAGTATTGCATTACCAGAAAGTGCCATCATACACTGCCTGGCCAAAAAAAAAGTCACGCGCTGTAACATTTCATTGGACCACCTGTAACTTTGATTATGGCACACATTCACTGTGGCATCATTTCGATAAGCTTCTGCAACGTCACAACATTTATTTCCATCCAGAGTTGCATCCATTTTTCACCAGGGTCTTGTACTGATGATGGGCGAGTCGGACCACTGTGCAAAGTCTTCTCCAGCACATCCAAAGATTCTCAATGTGGTTAAGGCCAATCCATGTGAAAATGATGCATTATGCTCCCTGAACAACATGAACTTCTCCAGAGTCCAATCTTTATGTTCCCTTTTGAAAATTGAAGTACCATATTTTCCGGACTATAAGGCGCACCTAAACGCCGTCAATTTTGTCCAAATATGACACTGCGCCTTATAACCCGGTGCGCCTTATATATGGACTAATTCCAGTCAAGTCCCGCACCATTTGTGTGTGTAAAGACCCCGAAATGGCTCG